>CAAKHB010005665.1:89125-102341 GCA_901007665.1 Aeoliscus strigatus | reverse complement strand
TTATGGAATGACATAAAATGGAAATGTGAGATGGACTTATAGTGCGCCAGTGTGTATGTATGTACCACCGGTCCCTGAGCTACACTGAAGCAGAAAAGCGGAAGTCTGTATGCCAGCTCGGCAGCCAAAGTTTACAAAATCTGCTCTGCCATGCGAGTCAGAATATGGGTGTGCTGTAAATAGGTAGCGTGTGGGATAAGGGACAGGGATGGTCCTCTGGTCGTTTGATCTTCTCTGGGAGGGAGCGAGATGGTGGTTCAGTAAAGGGGCCCCGGGGACCAAACAGAGAGGAAGCTGGTTGAAGGAAAACCGCTGGGGTTTGAGGGGACTGTGGTGGGACGGACGGGGGAAAAAAAGACAGATCACGTCTCTGGTTATTTCCACAAGCCACACTCCAAAATTATCCAGTGAAAAAAATCACTTTGGTATGTTTTTGCATCTGGGACGACTCACCTGCTATGTCTGTCCGTGTTCACTCGTATGACGCGTGTGCGCGTTGTCATCTGTTTGCGTGGAGAACATCGTGCGGCCTCGAGTTTCACGAAACGCTAGCATGTTGGGCGCGCTGGGACCAAAATTAGACGATCAGAACAACAAGTCGAAATAGTAGATGGTGTGTGAAACACACCCTTCTTGTGGTGTCTGAAGCTGCAGCACAGGGTTAAACTGGGTGCAAAGGAAACGGACGGGCCTGGAAGTGAACGGAGTGTATGGTTGTGGGAGGACAAAAACACCCTGGACATGTTTGCTGCAGCCTCCTCTACTCTTAAAACCATTCTGGAGTCTTTACTGAATCCCTACATATCAATGAGTCTGCATTGGACTTGTTAAATCTTTTGACACGTTAAAAATATTTGTTTGTGGGCCGGAGGAGTTATGAGATTCAAATCAAACGTTCGCCCTGAATCTCCCAATTACGCAGCGGTTGTCGTCTGAGGAGCTCAACTATTTCCTAAAAATACGGCGACGACTTTCTACCCGTGTAAAACGATAAAACATGGCGGTCGACCGAGTGTCTCACCAGTTTTGCAATTTCGGTGGTGGATTCCTGCTTTGGCACACAACAAATAGTCTCACCCTTTCCGTGTAAGACACGCCATCAACCTTCATGCACGACGCACCAAATGCTTTTTGCAGACGCCACATGAGGGCGCTGTGACGCAGAGAATCCACATTGCATCTCCTCCTGCCCTGGCAGCCATTAAACGATTGCAATCTCACACCTCCGAGATATCAGGGGAGACTTTATTCAACGACATGAACAAATGAGCTCAGAGCGCCAATTCACACTTTCCTTTATTCTTCATCAGTGCTCACAGAAAATAAACTGAACACCTCAATACCATGTCGTAGCCAATGTTACATTCATGTTGAAGTGAAGCCTTGTTATATACAAAAAAGATGCCCTATCACCTAGGTTTGTACGTTTCTACTCTAAATATGAAGTGGTGGAGTTATCACAGCTTGATCGACATTTGCTTAAAACATCTCCCAATTTTATTCAATCTTACAAATGGTGAAAAAACAAGAAAACTTCATTTACAATGGGTAATCTGTTAAAAATGTCATTTAGGTACATTTCAGTCATAAAACCAGTAATATCAAAGTCTATACAACGTGCATTACTACAGAGTTTGGAAACGTTGAAATCTAATGGAAAGCGATGAGCACCTATTGTTTAGATAGTAACTAGATCTACGTTGTCCAGGAATGGTTGTATCCACAGGAGTGTCGAGCTCGAGCTGTAAACAACTGTGCACTGCAAGCGACAACATTTAAGACTTGGTTTTGGGGGCGTTTCCCTTTAAATATCACCATGTGTCAAATCTTGCAGACACAGCTTTAGCTGCTACATCCAATTGCCCAGCACCAAAGACTTCAATTAAATATGTCAAATTCAGCATTGTGTCAACACAGTCGTGGTTTCATGTAGAAAAAAAAAAAAAAAAACACATTCACACTCACAGTCGCGCCTTCACGCTCACCCACGTCACAAATGCAAGCACCAATGGGCAGTGAGGAGACACCTCCTGTCTGTCACTGCCATGGACGTTGCAGTCATTGTGGATGAGATGGTTGCAAAATCGTAAACAAACACCAACAAAAAAAAAATAAAATAGGAAAAAAAATCCCTGGTTCAGACAAGTCCTCGCATTCCTTCAGACAGGCTCCGTTGCCTCCTTCCATCCCGTGTCTTGTTCAGCAGGATTATTCAGTGGTGGCGGCAGCGGCCTCTGGACTGGCCGCGGACTCGGGCTCGGCGGGTGAAGCTTCGGCCGGTTTCTCCTCGCTTGCTGGTGCCGCCGCCGCCGCTGCTTCTTCTGCTTCCGCCTTCACTTCCTCTTGGGCCTTTGGCTCTTCGGCCGCAGCCTCCTTGGCACCCTCCTCGGCAGCTTCGGCCGGCTTGGCCTCCTCCGTCGCCGCCGCCGGCTCCTCGGCTGCTGCCTTCTCGCCCTCGGCGGGCTCTGTTGCGGCGGCGGCTCCCTCCTCTGCTGCCGCTGCTTCCTCAGACTCCTTCTTGGTCTTCTTAAAAGAGAAGCCGCTGAGCTTGAAGGAAGGCTTCTTGAAGGAGAAACGCTTCTTTTTCTGCTTGCCATCTTCGCTGGCAGACGGAGTACCTTCCTCCTGCTTAGCAGAGGCCTCTCCGTTTGTGGCGGCAGGCTCCTTCTCGCCGTTGGCCTCAGCTCCTTCTACTTTCTCCCCTTCTTCTTTGGGTGCCTCCTCGGTGGGGGTGCTGCCATTGACCTGAACATCAGCTTTGTTTGCCTCCTCTGCCGCCGGAGAGGCATCGCCATTGGTCTTGGCATGGCCATTTTCCTGGAAGAAAGAAGAATAAAAGTTATCGTCAAGCAAGTACGTCCTAGTATTAAATCACAAAACAGAAGGACACCCCCCATCTGCACGCACGACTGTTTAATCTGATGAGATAATTACTTTCTGGCTCGTAACCAATCGGAAAATAGCTCTAAAACTGCAGCAACATCTGTTACTAGGAGAGTGACGACAGATCTGTGGTTTTCAGCAGAAGGCAAGTCTGCAGTACCACCGACATCCTCCAGGTGGCGTCTGGAGTTTGGGGGGGGGTCGTTAGAAATAAGGGGGATTAGACCGTTTTTAAACGCATTTAAAGCCAAAAACGGTACGTTCGTTGTTTTGCAGTGAATCTGTGGCGTCACAACTTTTGAATTCCCCTTCCAACGTGCTTGGGCGACAGGATGCGTGTGAGCAGAAGATGGCTCCTTGTCTTGTATCTGGCAACAAAGGCGTGGCGTTTTCTAAAATGGCCATGCCACAGTGAGAGCGCCCACAAAACCCCGAGGAACGTATTTCAACCAAATGATCAAACTCAAACATCAACACCTCCAACACTTGCAGCGATGACATGAGACAATTGAAAATTTTAAAAAGCCAGTTTAGAATGCGTGGTACTGTTTTTTTAATGCACAGGCTGATTTTTAAAAAAATATATATTTCCCGTGCATTTGTTACAATGAACAATTTGCACAACTTTAAATATTAAAAGTGGGTCAATTTGGCTGAATTGCGCCACTTGCTCGTGCCAGTGAAAACGGCGACATGTGGCCACTTTCCCTGAACGCCGGCGAACGTGTGGATGCTCCAGACAACATGGAGCTCGCCATTGACACAACACATTGCTCGTTTCAGCGCTAAATCGGCGGACAAACGCCCCCGGTGAGCTCACCTGGCCGTTGGATTTGGCCGCAACAGCTGCGCCTTCCGCCGGCTTCTCGACCGCAGCCTCCTCCTTTCCAGCGGTTTTGGAGATTTGTGCTCCCATGCTTCTGGTCCAACAAAGGAACCCGACCGGTGGGATGAATGAACAAAGACCGCAAGCTTCCTTCCCCCCAAAAGAAAAAAAAAATCACGTTTCCGAGCTCCTCTTCGTCTTCTTCGCACCGGGTGTCAGGCCGACAGCGCAAAACCCGCAAAGAGAAGGTGAGAGATTTTACCGAATGTGGCGAAGACGTGGAGAGGAGAAAAAAAAACCCTGAAATTCTTTCGGTTTGTGCCGGAGCAGAGTTTGTAAGCGGAGAAATTGGCCCCGCCGCAAATGAGATGCGGAGTACAACGCCCAAGTCCGCTGATGAATGGGCACAGGGACTGTGACGTCACAACCAGCGCGTCTCCGCCAATCACAAGTCCCGGATTCGGCGAAGAGGAGGAGGGGGGGGTCAGTGAGGGGGGAGAGGACAATGGGAGAGGAGCACCAACATGGCCAGCAACTTGTTTTTATAGCGACTTGGCCCGATTGAAACTTGATTTTTTTTTCTCCCCCCCATGTTACTTTCGCTGTCAAAAGGTGTAATTAGATGCTGATTTAGTGCAGAGTGGAGATCCGAGAGGCGGACGTGATTGAAAACGGCTGCATTTGCAACACGTTCATATTAATTGTATGTTGTTGGGGGTTTTTAAACCTTGAGTACACACCCACAGATAAAAAATATAGATATAGATAGATAGATAGATAGATATACCTATACCTATAGAGAGGTAGATAGATGCCGTTTATTGATTCTGGCATTGCAGCAGCAGGATAGGTTGGCATACATACAGGAGAAATAAATATCTCTTAAATGAGATTGTTTCACTAAATGTATAAAACATCATTGTAGTAACAATAAAGATATTTGTGAGGAAAAAAAGCAACATATTGAAGGAGCGAAACGTTACATTTAGATTTAGCTATTTATACCTTTTCAATCCATGGACCACCAGTAGTTCCCCAACATTTGATTCCCTGAGAAGTCTCCTCAGATGCACCTTGGTTGAGGCAAAACCTAAAAATGAACCGTATTTATTTATCCTCATAATATATCATCCCCAATGTAAAGGGGCCGTTGTGTCTGTGTGTTACTGAGCCAGAGTTTTTTTTATTTACAGTTAAGGTGCTGCTGTAAACGAGGCCTGGAAATGAACAGATGCATGTGCCAAAACAACACGTTGGAGCTGACAAAGCAGCGCTCGTGTTATAACCCCGCGCACCCTCCTGACATATGTCCCACTCACAAAACAGACGTCTCCTGTTACCATAAGCCCCGATGTGCCCACAACTTCCCTCGTCCCTCCTCTTGCATAATAGCGTCTTGTCTGCTCGCTGCAGCTGGATCATCCCAGTGACCCAGATATAATGAGAGTTTATGGCCGGTGCCCTGACAGCCTGCAGTGCTCCGACTCCACCACCAGCTACAAGTCTCCTCTCTCTCTCTCTCTCTCTGCCATCCACTGCGTGACCCACATCTCCATAGTAACCGGTCCAAAATGGCTGCAAAGGATGAGGCTGCATATCGAGCCACAGTCATGACTCTTGGTAATATCAAGAAGTAGGGTGAGAGTGAGTTCACAATGAAGCAAACGCAGACAACAGTCGAGGATTAGGGTGACTTTTTTTCACCCACCCTCCCTCCATCAGGCTAACTAGGCCACACTCATTGTTGTGATATTCTGATTACATGCAAAGCCGAGATTTTTTTGCAGTGAGCTGCCATGAATATGTAAACCTGGAGGGGTGGGTGGGGGGGTCAAAGCGAGTGGGGCATGGATTGTTTTCAGAAATCACCATGAAACCGACGCATTCAGACAAAAAGACGTCACCTGCCAAGACTGCTGAATCACATCACTGGTGGATTGTGTGCGTGCATTCATGTGCAAACAGCACACATCGGGACCAAAACATACATTCAGAAGAAGAGGAGCTTTGAAACACAAGTGTTCTTGAACACGGTGGTCGGTTCAGGCCAGTCCGACGACCACTTGTGACAAATGGAGACAGATTACGAGTGAAGTTAAAGCACCCGTCTGTGGCGACTGGAGCAGCTGCTCTATTAAGGACCAGAAGGGATTTACACAGCGGCTGATGGGCAGTCTGTCGCGCCTCTTCCAGACTGAAACACACGTGTCAGACACATACACATACATATACATATTGTTTAATATCAGTTGTAGCGGAATCCACCTGCTGGTCACAGGATGAATGGACAGTATGTCCAATCACAGTGTTGGATGATAGGTCACATGATCAAGCGCATTATTCAACTCCACGGATGACAAAAAGAGACTTTAGTTTAAAAGTGGGCCACATCGAGACACGACCGACTGATTCGCCACTAGTTCCACCCCAAAGCAGCGGTATGCGTCACTTCCTCTTGGTTTTCTGTGAGGTTGTGTTTCCAATGGAAACATCCTCGGTGTTGTGTCGCTGGCAAGTTGGCGTCGCCGCTGTGAACAAAACATTGTCCTTTGTCATCACGAAACAAGTCAGCAAACGTCAAGCTCACTCACAGCCGACAGCTGATTTGCGTCTTATCTTTATTATTTTTTTTATTAGGATTAAAATGGTTTCCCTTTTTGCTGAGAGCAGCGTTTTGCGTTTGCAAAAAAAAAGCACGTGTACTGATCACAAACTGTTGAAAGACCAAACACAAGTTTACTAATTAGACATTGAAGTCTCAACATTATTTCCATCTTTGAGCCTAAAATCTCTCCAATTCTACCCCACGTTCACACACTGAAGATGGTTTGGAACATGAACTCTGGCCACTGAAACACGAACTGACAATTTACCAACCAACCCTGCCCTGTTTTTCAGCCTCTTAAAACGAGGAGGAGCGTGTCTCTTCATCGTAGCAGCTCATTGGCTGAAATCTGTGCCAGTCAAACTGTTGGTCGATGTGGATCCGCAATCACGTCTGCAGAAAAACAGCAGGAGACAAACCGGAAACGTGCTCTACGTATGACCGCCAAATTAAAAGTACAAAGTACATCGTAGAATGTTACATAAAATGCAAGGTTTTACTTCGATGATCGCAAACCTTTAATAAATCTAGATCAAAAAAAACATCGTCTGAGAAATGTTAAAACGTTAAAGTGTAACTATCTCTGACGTCACCGAGTAATGTAGGTAATTACATTGAAATGTTTTCTAAATGTTTAATGAGTGTTCTCTGTTTTAAATGTAAAAAGCAGCATCAACACGGACTACTCTAAAACTGTTTTAACAGCAACAACAACAACAACAACAATAATGATAATAATAGACTGACGTCATCATCAATCAATCACACACTCATTAGGGCAAAGCAACTGCCCCAAACTAATTTTATTAAGCATATACAGTAGACTACAGGTTTTGCACACATTTTTGAAACACATATAACAAAATTTGTAATTTGATTCAACTTTAATTTACACATATTTATCATCAGATTACAGGTGCATTTGTTTCGTAATTAAAATACTTGACAGTATAGCTACTAATTGTTGCTTCTTGATTCCATTAAACTCCAGCTCTACCCCCACTTTTTGGGGTACAATGTATATAAGCTTGATAATTAGCTTGAAAACAGTATGAAAATAGGAGTATTATCTTATCGTTGCACGGTCAGCAGTGTGTGTTTAGGATATTATATATTTGTACTATTTTTATTGTCTTACGTTGATTTTACTGTCCCACCAGGATGGAGAAATGCAAAAATTATTATATTTCAGAGGGACTGTTAAACTGAATTTAAAAATCTGAAAGGTTAAAGACATTTGGTTAAATTTCTCTACGTTTACATGAGAATAGAATAGAAGAATCCGTTGTTTTTCCTTCATTTCAGGTGTAACAAACTAGGGATTTTCACTAAACATGCTTTCTGGAACTCCATAGTATGTTTAAACATCTCTGGGGGAAAAAGGGGTTGCTCATGCTTTACACTGAAAGGACACACCGGAAGTTGTTTGCGGTTTCGGTCGCTCACTTGACGCCATCAGTCGCCTTCGTCATAACCTGGACGCACGGCGGCGACCGGAGCTCCCGAGTCGGCAGGGACGTTCATCCCACCGCTGTTCTCTGTCTGCCGCGGCTCTCACAGCGGAACAACAACAGCAACAACAACAACAAAAAAACACCCACTGACGAGACGAACACCGGCGACTTTCCCCCGCCGAAGTCCCCGTGGAGACGCCGATGGATTAGTCTGATCAGTCGGTGGTAAGCGCCTTTCTCGTTTTATTTTTTGAATTTTCACTTGGTGCAGCCGCCTCGTCCGCTGTTATGCGCGTTGGATGAACTCATCCCTTTAAAGAGAGAGAGAGAGAGAGAGAGAGAGCTCCATCACATTGTGTATTCCACGTCTCCCGCAGATGCTTGGGTCTGTTTCGTGGGTGACGTTGCACCCACTGGGTGTCAGTGGCTGCGGGTGATGTTTTGCAGAGAGGGATGTTGCAGCAGCAGCTGCAGCAGCAGCGGGATGAATGGATGAACGGATGAACGGATGGATGCAGACCAGAGCTGATCAGACCAGGGGCCTGCAGAGAGCAGACAGCCTCCTGTTGATTTATCCCACATTAATGATCTTATGCTGATTGCTCCATGTCCAATTAAAGCGGTCCTAATCGGGTTAACTGACCTGTGTGTGTGTGTGTGTGGTTGCAGCCATCCATCTTTGTTGGCACAACACTGGAGATGCCAAACGCTGTGTGTTGCCCTCAGCTGATAGTTTCATCAATATGCAGTAAGTCAGGCCAGTGGAGTTGTGTGTAAATATGTCCTGGACACACTCAAGCTCTTGTTTTTTGTTTTTTTGGTCCACGAGATGCTTAACGAAGTGACACCGTTGAATGGAATGGGACGTCTGAGGAGCTGTGTTTCACCTCAGACTCTGTTGTTTGTCTGGTTCACTGATGAACGAATGAATGAATGAATGAATGAAGGCTTTACTGTGAACATGTGACGATGATGTATAAAAAGTAAAATCACATCAACACAACGAAACCATCATGTCCAAAGGGGAGTAGTTTATTTCATTCTTCATCTCCAACTTGCAACATGAGTTTAACCCTTTGACACCGACCCTATCTCCGGTGCTACTTTAGAATACCGTAATTGTACGACTATGTGCGCTATCAGAAAGCGTTAATCGTTCCCTGAAAGCTGAGAAGCGTCACTCGGTTCTTCTACCTGGTGTGAAGGAGGATCTAGGAGAAGGAGGAGACGTCTATCCAGTCGACAACCTCCATGTTGCTGTTGTTGATTATGGTCATCTCATTCGCCGGCGAGTCTTTACCGTAATGACAGCAACTTGGTGATGTGAAGTGCAACTTCTCAGCTTAGGAAAATAGGAGCGTAATGACCAAAGTATGCTAGCATGAATGTATGGAAGGGTGAACTGACGACAACGACTCCGGCTCTGAATCTCTGAGTTACTCTTGCGCTTCAGTTGAAATGTGATCAGTTCATGCAGCAGCGCCTCGTTTCCACTCCCCCCCCCCTCCGCCGCCGTCGACCCACCACATCATTGTTTCCAATGGATTCCTGCATTGACCGGTGCCCCCTCCGCTGGCGCAAGATCTGGAAAAGAACCGTTTGAACCCCCAAAGTTCAGACAGAAGCTCCACTCCCTGTTTCTGGAAACAAACAATTAAATTCTCCCATTCTGCAATCAGAAAAAAAAACCCCCATCTCTTTTCGGGGACAAACCTCTCAGACTGAATGGACTTTCTTGTTTACAATGGACACAATGATTTAATGAAATGACTCAACATATTCAGCTGTGAATGCCCCGTTGGCTTTAGCCCACACGTACGCGCCGTATGAAGCTCAGCTGTGGGGTTGATAACTGGCTCTTTTCATTCAGCATGTGAAGAATGCTTTGAAAGCACAACACTGCACGTCATTGTACCCGTAATCTTGTCGCAGAGTGAAATGTGCCCATTGTCTTGTTGTTGATACACTGAATGAACTCAGCTGTCTGACACAAGCAAATATTGTAACTATTCAGTGAGCGGTCAGGGAGAGACGGTCAGTGTCGCATCGCGTCCACCCAACACCCCATCGGCGACTCGGGCCAATTAAACGGCACCCGATCTTTTTTATGGTGTTAATTTATCCAGCGAGTTTCCAACATGATGTATTTGGAAGTTAAATACATTCAGAGTGCTTGACCTCGGTGGTCTGAGTGTAATTTGATGATTGTGTTTAACCCTTGGAGGTCAGAGGTCAAGATTTTGACCACTTTCTTTCAGTCAAGTTTTTACGGAACTTGCAACTCCCAATACAGAAATGTCCCATGTCAAAATGCTTTTTTTGACATGGGACTTTTCTCCAAGAGTCAAGTTAGGAAGAGATTCGTTGACTCAACACTGAAAATTTGAAATCTGATTTTGGAAAATGTTCAAATCTGTTGTGAAAGGCCACAAATCGATCCAGGGACCGAGATGGTGACAAACTACAAACTCGCTTTAACATGGAAAGGTTTGTGACTGACGCTGGGATGAAGACGACACCGTTCCCCCGCTGGGAAATGTTACCGCCGAGTGATTCAGAGAATCATGTGGAAGCATCCAGTCGTCAGCGGGACGACTGGACACGAAGGTAGTTGGAAGCAAAAAACTGATAAAAGCAATTACGGAACGGCGTCGGCCATCGACGTGATTTGTGCAGCGTGAATGAGCCTCCGTAGATTCTGTTACAATCATGAAAACAACACCAGTGTTCTTGTCCTCGTAAACGTCCTTTTGTTTTTGTTGACTCCACCTGCCTGCCGGCCCATCCATCAGTTCCCTGACCAGTTCCCTGACATGTCTGTCGTGTTAATTTACGGTATCGATCCTGCAGCTTGTCTGTAAATGGCCGCGTATTTCATTATGGCTCCCAGAGCTCCGTGCATTACTACCGATGATTCACGCTTTTGCCTCCTTCAGTGCTGTCGATTCGTGTCAAACTATGCGAGTTTCCGAGGCGGTTGCACTCTGCAATGCAGCGGGATGCTTCAGGTTGGAGTGTTTGGACGTTTGAAAACAAAAAAGCAGCAACTTCTAAAGAGGTCGATCAAACTAATGAAGGAATTGAATTTCCTCTGGTACTGGACTTTGTCTACTTTGCGTTTGATTCCACGTCCTTCTTCCACGTTTTGACTCACGTCAGTCATTTTATCGGAGGAGACATGGATTATCACTGAGGCGGGTTCCATATCTAATATCTTCCAAATATTGTGACCGTGCTGCACATATCTCCTTTCCTGCCTCTGCTGGCAGCCGTCCTGCCTCTCTACTTTTGTGTTCGTTTGCTGCGTCCTGCGGTGAAGGAATCCCTCCACCGCGTTGACAAACGCCCTTTCGTCCCGACATCAAAGTCCGATTGCAGACACCATCTTGAGCCGATCAGCAGCGACGACTGTTAACGGGACGTCCCCGCCGCTCTGTGTTTTCGTGTGAAAGTGCTCCCACCCCTTCCTCATGTCGGCCACGTGCCATTAACTCTTACAGCCCACCCCCCCTCGCCCCTCCCTCTCCCTAGCAGAGCGACTGTGTCACGCCAAGGCACGGCAAAGCTGCTCGTTTGGGTCTGAAAATAGCGTGTTGAGTCTTCTTGCGGGCCGGGGTGGTCGTGCGACATGCAGCCTGTGCCGTGGAAGGGACCGGCCCCACGGCTGCTATGCCGTCATCTGCTCCTTACGTGTGTGCGTGCACGTGTGTGTGTGTAGCGGCGCCGCGGGTCGCACACCCGGCAGGCTCGCCTTTGCCAGCGTGTGTCAGTGTCACCGTGAAACGGCAAAAGAATCTAAAATCCCTATGTGTCTTGACATTTATACGCTGCGATCCACACTGGATCTTCATGCGTATAATTGACTAACAGGGAACAGTCGCCACTTGAATCTGAAGCCGTGCAGCAGTGATGAATGCGCTCGGAGCGCTGGTTAGATTATTGAGAGGAAATATGAGACGTCTGCCTGTCGTTGTCAAACGCACTCTGGCTTTAACGTGCTAAAGTCTATTTGTCTCCGGAACGATCCAAAGGACGACGACGACGACACCGAACATGATCCAGCGGCTGATGTATTTGGCGACACTCCATCCTGGACGTTAACACTTTAAAGTCAAAGGAGATGTTGATGGATTTCGGGAAGAGGCCTCCTCCCATTCCTCCTGTTTTCATCCACGACCAGGCGGTGGAAGGTGTACAACAGTACAAATATCTGGGGACACCACCGGTCAATAAACTGACCTTTGATATTGATGTTGTGGAAATGCCCACCAGCACATGCATTTTTACCGCTCTCTCAGTCTCAGTCAGTGGAGTCTGTTATGAGGATGTTTTATTATTGTTTTATTGAGTCGGTGCTAACCTTTGCTTTTTCTGCTGGTTTGGTGTCCCTGACCATCAGAAACAAACGACTGGCAAACATTGGAAGTACGTGCAGTAAAATTGCTGGCACAAACCTTCAGGATCTCCTTTGGTTGTACAGGGTCAGATCCCAGTCAATCCTGGCTGCCCACAGTCCCCCCCTGTGCAATAAAATAATAAGAAGAATAATATTAAGTTGATCTCTAACACTCAGGCTAATATTAATAGTGTTAAATATTAATATTAAAAACAAATGTGCAAAAAAACACCATAGAAAAAGCAGCCATAAGGATAAGAGGACGGCTAAGCGATGAAAGTACGTTTTAAGCAGTGACTTCAAAGAGCAAATGGACTTAACCATTCTTATCTCCTCGGGCAAGTTCTTCCACAGGGGCCCTGCTGGCAGAAGCTCTGTCACCGTTTGTTGTTAGCCTCGTGTCAGGGATCTCCACAAGACCATCTGAAGACCTTAGGGCACGGGGCGGCATGTTGGGGAGTTAAAAGATCACAAATATAGCGAAAGTAATTAAATGTATTTCTTCAACAAAACCGCCGCCTTGGGGATAATACAGTTTACCTTGAACCCTTGAAGGAGTCTGTTCGGAGATTCATCCCGTCACAAGATGCTCACAGACACGAGTCAAACGCAAATGTTTACGAAGGGAACTTTCAGCCAATAAACAGCGCCGCAAAGGGAGCATATAAACAATGTGAGGCGGCCTAGATTCTGTGCGGCGGAATTGTTACAGATCTTCGGTAGTCCCTGGCCTTTTTACTTAAGTAGGAAGATTTTCATAATCCCCACAGGCAGCGGTACGATGTGAGATCTCCCCTCATTTACTCTGATCCCTTCAGGAGAGCACGCAGAGCTATTTCAGTCTGAGAGGTGAAGGAGAACAGCAGAAAACCGAATATTTGTATGAGCAACAACCCACGGCACGTATTCTCACGACGCAGTCACAGTCTACCACGATCCCCCGGAGAGCGTCTAGCTTCTGTGACGACTTGAGAGGTTTGTGGAATGATCCAACTGGTGAGTTTACACACGGTGAGCGCTGCTTTTAAATAAAGATGTGAGAGGTGGGTTTG
>CAAKHB010005665.1:34889-88419 GCA_901007665.1 Aeoliscus strigatus | reverse complement strand
AGTATGTGTTGGGGGGGGGGTGGGGGGGTGTGGGGGGGGGGGGGGTGTTGTTGAGCGTCTCTGTACCCACCACAATTCAAACCAAACTGACGCCCCTGCTAGACTCAATAGTTTATTGACATGTTATCAATTGGACATTGATTGGAGTGTGCTTACACGTCGCTCGTTACAAAGAGACAAATCCAATCACAGGGACACAGACATTCACTTCGCAAGGCACGTATGAGCACTCGTCTGTGGAAGTAGTAAAAAGGACAAAGAATTCGAGCATGGTAAGAGGAGTTCATAATCGAAACAACGCTCCAGGTGCAGTAAAGTAGAGCAGGTCCACTCAGAACAGAAAGCAGCAAATAAAACGCAGCACAAGTCCTTAAGAATAATGGAAAAGAAAGTACCGGTATGTGGTGCACTAAAAACCATCTGGACCACTACTGGTACATAAGGATGTATTGAGCTGCAATGACACTGTGACACTGACACTAATGTGGCAAAGAATTCCAGTGTGTGTCAGCTGAGTTCCTTCCCGCTTCGACTCTGCATTAACAAATTCTCCCGTGGATTAGCAAAGTATTTCTGATTCTGAGCGGGTACAGCAGACCGCTGAGATGAGGCCACTTTCTTTCGTGCCGATGCAAAAGCAGCCTAAAGGAATGTCGCTGCATACTGTGCAGCTTTCCTCGTAACTGCTCCAGTGACACGCAGGACGTGGCTCTAACTGCAGCTGGTTAAGGAGACTGACCGACTTCCAAAGAAAAGGATTTCAAAAGCAACCTATGATTTCAGAGAGTTAGTTGACTTAACGCAACGTTTTCAACACTTCAAGCTGCTTGAAGTGTGAAATTAGTCCAAAATTGAGTCCTGATGCTGTTGATATTGAGATTTTTGCCACCTTTGCCACAGAAAGCCCAAACAGGTGCAATTTGTACGACTTTGCACTTTTCGTACATTTGAATGTGAATTATTGAGGCTGTGGAGTCATGTTGGGAGGCTGTTCTCATATTTTAGCCGTCTTCTAAATACCTGTAAAACCAAAAGAATATGTACTGTGACCTTAATAGTTTACGTGAATGTATTATTATGCATTACTTTCGTTGGCAAAATGAAAGTAGAATTCACAACAGCGCTGTTATATGGAATACAGTGTGTGCCTAATAAAGTGGCCACTGAGCGAGGGAGAATCTGAAGCAGCGTTCCGTCTCCTCAGTCTGCTGCAGAAGGTTTGTTTTTTTTTTTTTTTTGCAGCTTCTCCTGCAGCAGCTCTCGTCCGTCCACGGCAACTGTAAACAATTAACCTTCCTGAAGTCGTCTGGCCACTAATGCTGATGAAAGACAAGCGTGCTGTCAGCGGTCCCTTCCGAGCCGTGTGCGACCATCTGCGTAAGCTCCCACAGATTAACGGGGACTCTGTGAAATGTGCATTAGTTTAACTGGGTCTTTAGACCCAGTAAGGCCCTTTTTAATTGGCGATTGGCAGATGAGCCTCACTCATTACAGAAACTGGTTTAGTGTTGCTTTTAGAGGCCAAACGCATCCCTCATGAGACCCGCCACCATGCCGGTAGCGGTTCCACAACTGAATTCCAGTGCGGAAAGAAGAAAGAAAGAATTTCCTTGCATTTTCATTCACGGAACTGTAAATTAAAGTAAAAAAAAAAAAAAAATCGGCCGAGTTTGGATCCTCTTCCTGTGTGTGGTCGAGATCGGGAAGTCAAACGTGATAAGTCAGCATCAGCACGTATTTACAGCCACGATCCAAGGTGTCCTCACACGACAGCTCCCTCACATCATGTTCTCCTGTATAATTAGCGATGGCGTTTAAAGTATCGTGTTTAATTTGAGCCTAATTGAAAGATTTGTCTGAAGGCTTCCTGTAAGTCTCAGAGGAAGCTCTGAAATAATGGAACATTGAATCATGATTCGCCCCCACTGGAGACGTCCGTGGAGCTATTATTTGTACCTCCTCGTTCTAATTCCGCCTCTTTCTCTCCTTCCTCAGACAGTAGAGGATGGGCTGTGTCCAATGTAAGGATAAAGAAGCAGCGAAACTCACGGATGACCGGGAGACCAGCCTCTCACATAACTCGGGTTACCGCTATGGGTCGGACCCCACGCCGCAGCACTACCCCAGCTTCGGGGTCACCACCATCCCCAACTTCAACAACTTCCACAGCGCTGCTTCGCAGGGGGTGACGGTGTTCGGAGGAGTCCACACGTCCTCGCAGTCCGGCACGCTTCGGTCCCGGGGAGGAACAGGTGACGTAATTTTTTTTAAAAAAAACTCTTAATTGTCAGTTTTTAATACCTCACATTTACACATTTACATATTTACAATGTCCACACATTGTAAACGTTGGCAAAATGTTTCGACTCTCTTCCAAAAGTCACTGAACAATTGAAAGTTAAATGCACAAATGGGACTTTTTGCATGTAACTGATCTTGTTTCTCGACTAAAGCTATGAAATAAAGGCTCAAAATGGGTGCAACCATTAGCATTTAAGAGGTGTGAAACAACATGTTTGCAGCTAATTTGAATGCCTGTGTTTCCTGTTGATTTCTGGTTCTAAGTTAAACAAACGTTACAAACCTTGTTTACCTTTGCTTTCTTCGACTACCGCTGTGAAATAAAGCTCAATGTGGAAGCAAACATTAGCATTTATGTACTTAAAAGTCGTAAAATGACCTAAAATGACATGTTAGCAGCTAATGTTAATGTACTATTCAATGTGACGGGTAACCAACAACAATGTCGGGGTCTTAAACAAACCCCTTCCAGACTTGATCTTCTTCTCGTAGCCCAAAGAAAAGCTGTTGTTCTCCAGGATGAGCTCATATTGGTGCCGTGATACTGCAGAAGATGAATGTCCACAAGGCAGCAAGTTAATGGAGAACAGGGTGACCTAAATTATTACTGGTGCACATCTGACATCCAGCAAGAGTAGATGTCATCCTGAACAGTGTCGTAAAGGCTGTGGCTTCTCACTTAAGACTTCAGAGATGCACATGATGTGTTATCTCGTGCATCAGCGGATATGGAGACAGAAGAAAGAACATGTGTGTTTCTGAAAACTCTCTGTGATGCAGATCAGGTCAGAAAACGTAATCCTGTTTATAGTCTCAGAATTTTTTTTTTCGTGGATCGAGGGACGCTGGGGTTTGATCCTAATCACGTCACATAAATCTGATTTGTCTCACTAATCTGGACTCTGGCAGCGTGCACAGGGAGCTCTGTGGGACAGGTAGCTCCAAGACTTAGATTTGTTTTTGCAAAGCAAACCTTTGATTTATTGTCACATTAAATCCACGTTATCCATCAGCTGCACTGCGAGGAAGCAGCAGTGGTAAACAGCATCCATATATTTCCACTTTATGAGGGGAATTTGTCCTCGAACGCTCAGCTGACAGTGCAACATGATCAACAGTTGCTGTTGTCTCATTGGAGATGTGATGAATTTAATTCCCTCTGTCTGTTCAGTTCTGTTATTAATTCCAGCGGAAACTTTCTGACTCATCTCAACGCACGTTTGTGTTCAGCAACTTTTTCTATTTGCATCTCCGCACCAGGGAGGTTGTTGACGGTTGTTTTTACGGCTGAATCATTGAAAAACGTCCTGTTTATTTCTGGGCTACCAATGTTGGCTTGTGAACCATTTTAGATTCAACACCAGCAAATTGTTGGTGCCACTCTGGAACCAGGTTTTCTGGCTGGGAACCATTTTGACATTAGGGTCTGTCTGAACTGACCAAAGTATTGAAGTTCAGTGAGCTCATAGAGTACCACCTCAGTACTTTCATCGTCTGTGCATACAAAAGCTAAGGCTATTGGAGAGGGTTCCCTCTTTCTGTGCTTCTCCCTGAGGTTTCTGCCTTTTTCCCCCGTGTTAAAAGTGTTTTTCTATCCCCGGGTTTGTTCCTATTAAACTGAATTCCCTCTGAATATGACACTGTCTCCTTTAGATGACTTTTTAAAGTCATTTATTTTTTCCAAAGTATGTTTTGTCGGTGTTAAAGGGTTAAGGACGGTGAAGGAGGGCGTGGTGTTATGTGGACTGTAAAGTCCACTGAGACAACTGTGACGTTTGGGCTTTACAAGTGAAACTGAATTGAAGTGAAAGATGCTGAAAACTTGAGGAATTTATTCTCTGCAGATGTTTTATTGTATCACAAGTAACATGTTTGCACTTTCAATGTCGTTCAAATACCAGTACTTATCGAAACTCCTTGAAGCTGCGGCCGTCCGCGCCAGTGACGCCATCCAGCTCCTGCAGATGAAATCTATAATAGATGCCCGTTCACCTCGCACTCGCTGCCGAGAGCATCTACCCACATGACGCAATCCATCCATTTTCCAGCAGACACGAAAACTTCATCCATGCAATTAGCATAGCTGCTACCACTGAGCACCACATGTCCTCTTTTTTTTCTTTTTCCTGCAGGGGTGACTCTGTTCGTGGCTCTGTACGACTACGAAGCCAGGACGGAGGATGACCTCAGCTTCAGGAAAGGAGAGAGGTTCCAGATCCTCAACAGCACGTAAGTTTGAAAACATCTGCATGACAGCATGAAGGGTGGCGCTCGTGTTTTCCCCCTCCGTTGTTGGTGTTAGAGCGATAAATGAAATGAGAGACGGAGCTTTGAGACGCTGCTCAAGTTCAGTCCAGGCTCATGAACCCTTTTTTTTTTATGTGCTGTCAAGGCCATTCACATTTAGCATCAGAGAAGTAACTGTCTCTGCTCTGACGCCAAGCCAAAGGGGTATTTTACAGATTAAGCCTTTTCAAGCCTTCGTCATGGTATCATGTAGCATTTATATGAATCTCTGTCCTTTAATGAGGTGAGTCACGTCCTCAGAAAGCAGCCGCTATAAATTTAGCATTTTTGTCTTCTTTTTTTTTTAATACATGTACTCGCAGCTGTCAGCGACGAAACAAGCCAATAAATCGGTGATAAAAATGTAAGTGCTGGTCCGTCTCGGTCTGTTCCAACCTGCCTCCATCTTCTCCTCTCCTCTCCCCTCAGTGAGGGAGACTGGTGGGAGGCTCGCTCGCTCACCACAGGTGGAACTGGTTACATTCCCAGCAATTATGTAGCTCCGGTGGACTCGATCCAAGCTGAGGAGTGAGTAAAACTTTTTCTTCATACGCAGACTGGGATGCACGTCATCAGCAGAGAGCATGTCATAAATATTTGAGGGTGCATCTCGCTGCCTTTTGTTCAATGTAGCATAACGACGTGCACAGTAAAAATAAAGGAATGTACATATATATACATATATACTTATATATATAAAATGTTCAAACCGTGTATAATGCTTTGTAGTTTGATGTCCTTCTGCTCTTCTTCCCTGCAGCTGGTACTTTGGTAAATTAGGCCGAAAGGATGCGGAGAGGCAGCTGCTCTCCAACGGCAACGCCAGAGGCACTTTCCTCATCCGTGAGAGCGAAACAACTAAAGGTACTTTACCCCGCCCAATTGTCGAGAGCTTTGTGTCTTTGAAACTGTATTTGTATTGTAAATAAACAACTGCTGAAAGAAGAAAAGTCCAAACAAACCGGACACTCCTGAGTGGGACTCCCGGTGGAGGCCGAGCTGCTCCAGTATCCAGTCACTGAAAAGAACGCAGCCAAGTCTGTCAGCTTCCTGGACGCTCCGCTGTGATTTTCCCAGAGACACACCTTTACTGCATCTATAGTGAACTTACAGACACTTACAGACGCGCCAACGCTGACGTTACAGCCATTGTTGTGGGTTTTTTTTTTATTTGTAACCACATTTTACTGTTCACTTTTCATTTAATCACCAATCACACGTTACGATATTTGTTATTTGCAAATTTCTGAAGAGGAGTAACGAAACCAAGAACAGAGAGTGATTTTGTTGGGTCTTCGTCGTCCCTGCGTTATGTTCCAGGGGCGTACTCGCTCTCCATCCAGGACTGGGATGACATCAAGGGCGATCATGTCAAACACTATAAGATCCGTAAGCTGGACAGCGGAGGTTACTACATCACCACCAGGGCTCAGTTTGAGACGCTGCAGCAGCTCGTGCAGCACTACTCCGGTGAGACAAACGTCATCGGTCTCGTCTTCTGCCACGCTAAAAAAGAATTCTTGACACTGCTTTAATATGTCTGCTAACGTTGCCTCTGCGTGGCTGATGCAGCGAGAGCGGCGGGGCTGTGCTGCCGACTCATCGTGCCGTGCCACAAAGGCATGCCGCGCCTGACTGACCTGTCCGTCAAAACCAAAGACGTGTGGGAGATCCCGCGGGAGTCGCTGCAGCTCATCAAACGTCTGGGGAACGGCCAGTTTGGAGAAGTCTGGATGGGTGCGTATGTCGCCTGAAATACTGAAAATATTTGTTATATTTCTACTGAAGGTTTTTTGCTTGTTTTATTTTTTGATTATTATTATTTTCTTTTCATTAAAACATATACAAAGAAACATATACAAAGAACAACATAAGTAACATACAAAGGAGCGCAAAAGAAAAAGGGGGGGTGAAACTGAACTGATGTGCAATCAGAATTCAAGTGAGACCATATTGTGTAACACTTGTCCCACTAGCAAATTTTTGGACTTTTTAAAGTGCAATTGTGGTTGAATAAGTGAAAATTGTCTAAAAACAAGTTACTTTTTCCGGTAATGTTTCCTATTTTAAGTATAAAGCGATTTTATAACTAGAAAGGAGACAAATATTCCTATTAAGAATTTGTTGTGTGGCCAAGAATTTGTTGTTGTTTGCGAGTGTGTTGAGTTGCAAACAACAACAAAAAAGCAGAACCGGTCAGAGGAAGAAGCTGATATCCAGCCGATATCCTTTTGTCAGCTTTCACAACGGTTGACAATCCATCACCTTCTTCACATTTGCTCTCTTTGGTCCGTGTCCCTCCCTCCGTCCTTTGTGGCTGGTCGAGGCAGAAGGCCATCCGCCGTATGAGCCTTCTGTTCAAAGGACGTCTGTTGCTAGGAGCTGCTCATGTCGGCTGTCGGGTTCCTATTCGTCATGAGAGAACTGTAAATAATCTGACTGACTGGGACCAGGATGCTCCTGACCTGTCACTCGCTAACCTCTGGAGAACCCTTGAACAACGTTTCTCTCTTCAGGCACTTGGAACGGCACCACCAAGGTGGCGGTGAAGACGCTGAAGCCCGGCACCATGTCTCCGGAGTCCTTCCTGGAGGAGGCTCAGATCATGAAGAAGCTCCGACATGACAAGCTGGTGCAGCTGTACGCCGTGGTGTCCGAGGAGCCCATCTACATCGTCACCGAGTACATGAGCAAAGGTGGCTCGCACTCTATGCCATGAATATTACATACGTGCATCTGTGCTCACAGCGTGTGCATAATTCATCCTCCTCCATGTTCACGTCCCTCTGCCGAGGCGAACTCAGTTTTATGACAGCGATAAAGACAGTAATTGGAGTTTCACAAGAGTGATTTTTCCCCGTAAAACACTGAAAACTTCAGTTGCTATAGCAACGGCTAACAAATAAATGCCAGAGCCAAGTGCAACATGTGGCGGGAAGGAGACAGAGAGAGAAAACAGGAAGTTGTTCCGATACAGTGGATTTAAACGTTGTCGCTGAAAACCAAAATGTCTTTTCAAAGGGAGTTTGCTCGACTTCCTCAAGGATGGAGAAGGACGAGGCCTCAAGCTTCCAAATCTGGTGGACATGGCGGCTCAGGTGAGGTGTCCAGGATCAGACGTCAGAAATTCCCTCTCCTCGAAACGAATTTACGTTCACCTGCTCCAGCTGCATTTATTGTGCAACTCAGCTTTCCATCACCACGTCTCCGTTCTATAAAACCCAAATCAAGTAAACAACAAAGAAATTCATGCGTCTCAACGTTGTACAAATGCGTATTGTGTTTAGAAGTTTATTTCAGTAGAATTACAATGAATATTATAATTCAATAATAAATCAGTATATTCAGATTCAAGGGCCATATCCAATATAAATATAATTGTATATACTTATAATTATATTATATACATATAATTAGAATGCCTTGAATGTATTTGTTCTCATCCAGGATGAGTACCTTTGGTGTTGTGCAGTGACAAAATGGCTGCAAACATCGAAAATAAATTAAAAAAGTGAATAAACGACCTTGCACAGCTTTAATTCTCTCGATGGCGTTCACTGATATGAAATGCTTAATTTCCCAGGTGGCGGCCGGCATGGCGTACATCGAGAGGATGAACTACATCCACAGAGACCTTCGCTCCGCCAACATCCTGGTCGGAGACAGTCTGGTGTGTAAGATTGCTGACTTTGGTCTGGCCAGACTCATCGAGGACAACGAGTACACGGCGAGACAAGGTACTGGACACAGTATCTTTATATATTCATCATCGACGCACTGTTTGTTCTAATGGCTGCCGTTCACTCTGTCCCCGCACGTCAGCGTCTTCCCAAAAAAAAAAAAAAAAAAATCATTGTCAGGGGAAAAGTGTGCGGCCTGGCATACGACTTTTCCATTTTTTGACAGGTCCAAGACATATATTTCACACACATACTTGCACAATAAATACAGTAATTAAGCATCTTTCACTTGGTGACACCAGTGGAAAAGACGTGTGGTTGCAGCGTGGCAGGTTGCACATATCTGTGTCTGACAAATACGCTGCCATAACCTGAGTCGGGTTGAACACACACACACACACACACACACACACGCACTGACACACACGCTCTTGAGTTTGTGTTGGCAGATAGAAACTGCACTTCCAGATGTGCTATGTCAGCATGTTCACTCCCTCATTTGTTAGCAATTTAAATGTTTACTTGTTCGACGTGGGCCAAGTGCAAACCAAGAAGATAATGGAACTTTCCCTGGTGGGACGTGTGTGAGATCAACAATCGTGTTTTTTATTCATTTCGCTTTCCAGGTGCAAAGTTTCCCATTAAGTGGACCGCGCCGGAGGCTGCGCTCTACGGGAAGTTCACCATCAAGTCAGACGTGTGGTCGTTCGGCATCCTGCTGACCGAGCTGGTGACAAAGGGCCGAGTGCCGTATCCTGGTGAGACTCAACCACCCTGTGTGTTGTCCCAGTTCGCATGAGTCCTCGGCCACGTCAACAACAACAACAACAACAACAACAACAACAAAAGAAAGCCGTAATGTTGTGTAATGTACATCACATTAGGCAGAGAAACCTTCTCGGCTGACTGTGCGAGCGCGTTAAAGATCCCTGTCTGATGTTGGGCGTTAAACTGAAGGATGCGTCCAGAAATAACACGAGTGCGAAAACGAATTGCTCCATTTCTGTGGCTCCGCAGAAAACACGCCACAAACACACAATATCCCAGTCGTCCGTCTGCAGTGTGAACGGCCCCGCACGCCACTGGGTTTCAATCAGGCAGATTAGGTCTCCGACTGGCAGCGCACAGAGGCTGCGATTGAAATGACGCCAATAACATCAGCGCGCTCTGTGCTAGAGAGAAAGATATTAACCTAAGTAGGTCGCCCTGTGAAACAGCAATAGTCTGATGCGAGCCCCGTTTCTGACCAACCTCAGCTCAAATATCTGATACAGAGTAATTGAATGTGCACCCACCACTTATTCCATTTATGCACGCCACCGTTTATGTGACAGACAAGACAGGGAATAGAGACGGAGCAGGACGTGTTCACCGTGGATGTACAGTATTTACGCACTGAAGGTGAGACCTGAGCGATCTTCAACCGTCGTAGACGACTGTAGATCAGTCAGAAACATCTAGAACATGTTAAAATCAATGTTCATCGCCCTCTTTCAGCGATGACATTTCTGAAAGTCTGGCACGTTTCAGCACGACAGCCGTGTGTTTGTAAATCTGTAGAAGTTTCCGGCAGGAACGCCGCAGCGTGTGACTCTGCAGCTTGTAAACAGGAACATGAGTGAAATATGTAAACAGCCAGATTCAAACGGTCTGACTTGGAGCGCTGTCAGATGAGCGTGGTCGAAAGGGAAAGTCGGTCTGTCTGCAGGTCTGAAGAAGAAAAGAGCTGCAGGAAAAGTCACAGACGTCAAACAGTGACACTGCAACCCGACTTCACCCGTCTTCTGCCCCACACACTGCGTCCTCTTGTGCTGTGATTTAGTTAACATCATACCTGTAATCGGGAGCATTTTCAGCCTTTTCCTTTCACAAGACATGAACCTTATTTGTTATATGAGGGATTTATTGTCCGTTGTTGGAGAATTAGTTTGAGCTCACACCACCGAGACCGATCCCCTGACTGAGATCGCCGAGCGCTCAGCAGCATCTCTGCCTGCAGTCGATGAGAGATTATTTTGGTAACACGCTTTCTATTTTCCTTTCCACCGCTGCTGCCAAGCATGAAATGTCCTCACATGGATTCCATGAGGAATGTGAGAGAGCTCATGGAGAAGGCTGCTCCGACTCCGATATGTGAAGAGTTGTAAGAAGATAAGATGAGATCAAACAAGCCGTTGTTGTGGGGAAATTACAACGGCAAGAAAAGAGATGAAAAAGAAATGTGCACTTTTGTGCAAATGGGCCTCATGACAGTATAAAAGATTTTCAGAATTCAGAGTTGTTCACGCTGTGTTCACCCCACCAGGCATGAACAACCGCGAGGTTCTGGAGCAGGTGGAGCGGGGCTACCGCATGCCGTGCCCCCAGGACTGCCCCACGTCCCTGCACGAGCTGATGGTGCAGTGCTGGAAGAAGGACCCGGAGGAGAGGCCCACCTTCGAGTACCTGCAGGCCTTTCTGGAGGACTACTTCACTGCCACTGAGCCTCAGTACCAGCCGGGGGATAATCTCTGAGTGACAAGACTCCGGCTCTCCACTAGAGAGCGCCAGACTTCACCTTTCTCTCGCTCATACTCAACCTCAAAGCTCATCGACCCACTTCTGGACTTCATTCACAGAGACGGGGGCTTACGACAGAGAGCCGGCAAACCGATCACACATGGTTCTGGGGGGGAGAGGGGCGTGTTTAATGACTGCCATGGACGAGAGACCCGTTGTGTGTATGTTGTATGTAGTGTAAATATAAATTGCTTGTTTACTTATCTCCTTTCATTTCCTTTTACATTACTTTTGATATTTTGGAAATGTGTGGATTTTTTTTTTTTTTTAAATCTAAATTTATTTCACAATTGCGGCTCATTTAAAAAAAAACAAGTAAAAATGGTGACATAATAATTGTAGACATACTAGTTAGACATTGTGGACTGAAGTATCTCAGACATTTATCTGGGAGTCCAGGCCTTTTTTTACTAAGTTAATACTCTATAACGCTACTGCTCCTCTTCTCAAGGAACTTAGAAGTACTATAACACCTGTTCTTGCCTTTTCCTGTTCAGTAATACTCTTCTAATGTAAGGGAATGCCTTCATGCTTTCTACACACTAACTGATTGCCTAATACGTCATCAGCTCTTCCATGCAGCGCCTGCACTGACCTGCAGGGCGTCCATTCCACCTCAGCTTCAGCCAATGACGTTTAGATCGGCTCTTTACGTTCTCGCCGCCCATAGTTTGGCTGCCTGCTTGTCGTTTCGTTGACAATAGTTTAAAAAGCATTAATATATGGCCACGCCTGTCTTTTTTATCACTTTAGCGGCCAAGCAAGCAAAAAAACTGCCACTTGAGCGAAATGCGACGTGAATGGAAACCTGTGTCCGTCTGTAATAATGTGTTTTTCTTTTGAGACCAAACATGTTTGCTTTTTTGGGGGGGGGGGGTTGTTTGTTTGTCTGTTTTTTTTTCAGCCCGTTTTGTGTTCCTATGTTTAAAGATGCTGGTTTTCCAGGGATCCCTGCAGCTCTGCTAATGTGTGTGTGTGTGTGTGTGTGTGTGTGTGTGTGTGTGTGTGTGTGTGAAGGTGCATTCCTGGGGCTCCATTCACAAAGCAGCTTTGGTGAAAACCCTGAGTTTTTGTTCATCCTGAAATGAGGAAACCTGCAGATTTGTCTCTCATTTCAGTTCTACTGACGAGCTGAAATCGAACACATGAAACTTTAAAGACGAAAAACAAGGAAACAGTCAGTAATGAAGACACATATCAGTTCCTGTCACAGAATAAGACAGAATACTAAGAAATGTATCGCAGAATTTTGAGTTTGTCACACGCGGGTATTGTTGCTGCGGGCGTACTTGAAAAGCAAACACGGCTAATTTGTATAATTTAATCAAGTTTGACTTCATGCTCCGGGTGGAACATGTTGATTTTCCACGGAAACCTGCAGAACTGGACATGTAGTGATATCTCATGATTCGTGATACATTTCTTGTAATTCAGTGGTAGTATCAATTCTGACATGCATGTACTTGTTAACTAACTTTTTTATTTTTTCCTGAGGTGGCAGCAGGATGCTTCCATACATTTCTGTCAATACACACGTGAAAACTGAACATCTGCAGAGTTTTTCTTTTTGACTAAACCTGCTCTCTGGACCGGGCCTCTGCACCACTCCACCACTTCTGTGTGTTCATGTTGCTATTCAGGGGCGCGGAAACAAAATGGATTTTTTTTTCGCTGATCGGTTACGTGAACGAGAAAGGGATTTGGTCTCTGTATTATTTATTGTCTCTGTCTGTTGCTTGTACACACATGTTTTTGAAATAAACAATCTTGCCATCATGGAGGAGTGAACTGAGCACCAGAAGGTCCAACCGCCAACCGTCTTTATTTCACGGCGCTGTGTGAAGCGTCTTCAATGGATGCATTGCGTGTTTGGCCTCCGGCTGACGATCTTTCCAAGAGAACATGATGAAACTCTTGACTATATGCAAATCTGCTCCTAGGTGTCCTGGCAGGCAGAGAGCCCGGCTCACTTCCGACAGCAGCTGGAGCAGCAGCCCACCTCTCTGTTCCTGTTCACTGCATCTCCTGCAGCTCTTTGCACAATGGTAAAACCTGTCAGCGGCTAAACTCTGAGCTGTTTGTGTCTGATTTCAAACGACGTGCAATCGACTCCTCTGGTCTGGATGATCTGGCTGAGCAAGTTGTGTGCGTGAGGTTTGTGTATGCAGTGATTTGCATATAGCAGGTGTGAGGACTGGAGTCGAAACCACAGGAATGTAGAGAACCCTGTTAATAACAGGTAAGTCATTCTTTTCCCTTCCTGCTCAGACTTTGGCTCATTAAATACCACAAAATATATGGTGTACCAGTTTCTAAGTGCATGTTTATGTTCATCATAATTCCTAAATGACATAGGTCAGTTACATGTTGAATAATTAGAAAACCTCCATTGGACATGATGCACACTGGACATTTCACAGTTTCCTGGGTTTCAGCAATGATCACAAGGTGGAGTTAAGTTCATCTTTTACTGTGATAAGAACGGATGCAGGCAGCAGGTCGAGGCGCGGCCCCATCCAGGATGGATGTGGAACCTCCTGCTGCAGACACGAGTCGACGCTGCTGCTGCAGACTGAACCCGGACGGAGCAGCTGAGCCGGCAGATCCACAGGCACAGAGGTGAGTGAGGTAGACTGAAGGATTCAGGGATCATATGATCCATTACAAACCCACTCACATGTGTACTAACTCTAATAATTTATATTTTCTCTTACGTTCTTCTCGCCTCCTTTCTGTGTGTGTGTGTGTGTGTGTGTTCTGTTGCTTTTATTTTATTACAATGACAATGAAATGTCTGTAACTATGTATTGTTCTTGTCTGTGATTTTGACTTCAGGCATTGTACTTGTATGTAATTATTATTTTATGTCTTCTACTTGTATGGAATTTTAATTGTATGTATTGTCCATGTATGTCGTTTTAATTCTTATCATTTGACAGCTTTAACTGTCTTCTAATTTTTCTAAACGTGATCCTTCAGAGGGGAAGACGGCTCCAGTAATCAGACGGATGAAGAAGAGGAACTCGAGCCCCCTTTGCCACTGAGACCTGATGCTGAGCTGCGACATTTCAGCCCCGTCCTCCCCCCTCCCCCCTTCACATATAACTATGGTAAATAGAACTAGAAATAGTATGATAGAACAGTATGAGAATGAATTCAGTGTCTTGTTTGTTTGCTCATTTAACAGTACAGCACCATGTCTCATCCCAATTGTAAAATAGTCAAACATTCAGACTTATGGCTTCTGCTTCCACTTCCAGTTCTCCTGTTTGTTAGTCGTGTCTTGTGGACGTCTTCTGCCGTGTACCTTTTGCTGTGTGTCTGCGCTGAAGTTTCGTCTTCTTCTGCAGACCTCCGTCGTACCATGGACATCAGGTATTATCACCCTGACGGAGAAAGAAGGTGCAACGTCAGTCCGCCACATCTTCATCCATGTTACCACGCAGCTCCTGCGCCATGCAGCAGCGCCGTCTGGTAAAAGTAAAACTGTTTTATTCAAAAGAGACAGAGAAACGCGTCAGTTTGTTCCAAAATGATCTCGATCTGACCTTGTTTCCGCACTCTGTTATTGGCACAAACGCTCACATCCTCTAAATTCTATTTCTATTACTCGAATGCATCGTGTCGGAACATGATTTGAGTTTGTTTTGTTCCAACCCCAGGTCCCCTCCCCGCCATGACTGGATGAACCACAGTGCAGCCCAAGGCGGCGTCTCGGTGAACGTGCCACAGTTCTCCGTTCCACCTGAGGAGGTCGTGGCCCAGGTCAGCGTGATGAGCGCCAGCTCATCAGGAAAAGAGGCGTCTGCCACACATCCGCAAGAGAAAAGAAGGACTGTCAGTCTGCCTGACGAGTGCCGTGAGTAACTGGAAACCTCCGTGAGCGTCGGCGGTTTGGTCTGTGACAGGGTGTGTGTCCGTTGACATCATGACAAAAAAAAAAAAACTGATTGTGATTGACAGTGAATTCAAACCTGAAATCTGAAAGATGAAAGTACAATTCTCATGACGACACAGTTGAATTTTCTATATTTCCAACAAATATGACGCGGCAGTGGAACGTTTCACGTCTGTGTTAAAATAAAAAAGGAACCATGAGGTGTTTGAATAAAAGCACAGAGGTCAAGAGGTGTCTCTCAGCTATGCCAGCACACATCACCATGGCAACACACCCAGCTTCCATCAGAAAGCCTCTTGATGCCTGAATGAGATATGTATTATTTCCCTTCACTACTCTGACTGTTGTTGTTGTTTGTTGTTGGTTCTTTACCTCTCATTCCTCGATCTGCACCTCAAACAGAGGCTCTGGACATTTACTCTCTCCAGAATATTCCATGAACCTCAGTGGAGGTCTGCGTCCATTGTTTTTTCATCCTTTCCACATCCAGACTGATTTTCCTGGAAACGGCCGGTCTCATTGTCTGATCTGTTTCCTTCCAGGAAAGGTTTTTATAACCTATTCGTCGGACACATCTTCAGAGATGGTCTCGCTCTCCGGATTCCTCTCAAAGCACGGTTTCCAACCAGCCGTAAGCGCCACCGCGTCAACTCTTTGTGGAAGCACAACAAGTACATTTTGCTGGATTCGGCGATAAATTGACCGACTTCATTTCACCAGCTCGACGTATTTGACCACCCGATCAGACGCATGGACATCCACAAGTGGGAGGATAGTTACATCACAGATGTAAGACGCTTAATGACTTCCTCCGAAAGTAAAATCCCAACGTCGAGACAAACAGGGAGTCAGTTCATCATTCTTATTCTAGTGTGTGTGTGTGTGTGTGTGTGTGTGTGTGTCCTCAACAGCCATCAACCCTGATTATAATTGCCATCGGTCCAAAGTACAAAGCGGACGTCGAAGGATCCGCGGCCGATCGTCACTGTCTACAGACGAAATATATTCATCGTATGGTGAGGAAGTCTTTGATGACATCAGACAGGTGTGTGGCACGCAGCGCTGACGTGACTCTGAATCTTGTCAGATGCAGTATGAATTCATCCAACAGGGCAGCTTGAATTTCAGATTCATACCGGTTCTTTTCCTCGACGCGACTCAGGTCAGAGGACGTTGGTCTTAGCGCTTCGCAGCGGTTTATTCTTGGCGCGATGTACCTGATACGTCTTGTCTGAACCGACAGAAGCACGTCCCAGGCTGGCTTCAGAACACGCGGGTTTACCGCTGGCCACAGGACACGGAGGACTTGTTGCTGCGTCTGCTGAGAGAAGAGCGGTTCGTTCCTCCTCCTGTGCCGAAAGAACTCACCCTCATCATCAGGCCGGTGGCGCTGCGGCCGCTCTGCACAGACACGCCCGCCGATGATGTGTGTAAATCTGTTTGAGGCGTTCTTTGCTCTTTTGGACTGACATGCAACTTGTCCGTTGATTTAAATGTGTGTTTTAATGTGACGTCACACAGTTTGTTTGAAGATGAATAAAGTCTGTTCTTTTTGTTTTTGTTAGACACTAAAAATAGGTTTAAATATTTACCATCATGACATAATTACATTTATCATTCAAAAATAGAAGTATAAAATTCTTTATTTGACATATATATGTATTTTTTATTTTGTGGCATTCTAAGATGTTTAATAGAGGTAGATAGAAGGTAAACTTTATTCTACAGGTGCATCTCAGTAAGTTATGCAAACCTCAAAAATTTGATTTTGTCCAATAAATCAGTTTTAAAAAGTAAAACTCTAAAGATTATTTCTTTTAGTTTTGATGATTATGACTTAATTGGCCTTAGGGTCCTCCTAGAAGAGCTGGAGGAGGTGTCTGGGGAGAGGGAAGTCCCCGTGACCCGGCCCCATATGAAGCAGAAGATGATGAATGGATTATGACTTAGAAATAGTGAATGTAAACCCAGAATTCAGTATCTCAGAAAATGATAATCATCCAAATGTGTGTTATGAATGAACTTTTTGATGTTGTATTGATGATATTCTAATTTAGTCAGATGCCCCTGCAGTCCACCTCACAGGGCGAAAACTGAATTTCACAGTTGCAGGTTGTGAAAGATGCTGAGGAGGGCGCTGTGTCGCCGTCCTTCAGCTTCCTGCTGCTGTGTGAAGTCATTTATGATTTCAGAAGTTTGTTTTGCAGCGGCCTAAAGACCAAAAAAAAAAGACAAACTGTCGAGTACATGAACTACGTCGTATGTTCGTCAGAGTCCAGGCTGGACGAAGGCCTCGGGGGGATAAAGCGGGGGGCCGTTTCCACCTGCAGCGGTGTCCGTTCCTCATCGGTGGAACCTGATGTGTGTGCCACATTAGCCTCCAACCAATGAGGGCGCTCAGCGAAGCCCAACGGTTGTGTCCACTCCCCCCTCAACCGCCAAAAAAGGCATTCAAATGCCTCTGGTGAGCAGAGCTCAGCTAAGAATAACCCAGGACCTTCTGGGGGGGGGGGATGAAGTTACCTTGAAGCCTCCCTGAGCTCCACACTGACCTTTACCCATGTGAGGCGCCAATAACACTGGGTGGGCGATCCAGTCAGTGCCCCCCCCCCAACGCCTGACAAACCCTGGGCTTAGCTTCTTCCCTTGCTTCGCTTCCCCCTGCTTCCACTGCCCCCAGACCCCCTCTCCCAGCTCCACATTGTTCTTTCAGCTTCTTTTTATGCTTCATCTTCAATCTTTCTTTCTTTTTTTTCCGTCTTGAGGAGTTCAGCCGGTGGACTACATGAGTCAGGACACCTGTGTTGGAAATGGAGTAATTAACTGAGACAGTTTCTCTGACTGGATTCCCTGAAGCTGTCGCTTGTGGAGGGGAACTCAGAGGACCTGAATCGGTTCACCACATCGCCATGGCTGAAGGTAGGAGACACCTGCTGTGGTCCGATGGTCATGTGACCAAATCTCCAACCACAAACACTGACTACTGACCTGAACGGTTGTGTTTTGATCAGCTGTGTCCCCTCAGGAAATGTGTGGACAGTGTGACGCTATTAATACAAGCTATCATGTAGCCGGGTAGGAGCGTCGCTCAGCTGCGACATGAGACGGCGTCTTGGCCTTTGGCTCCCCGGCAACAGTCTGACATTTGAGAGACGTCTTCTGATGGAGGCCAGCGACTGACTTTGTGTGGAGAATCTTCAGGACTAGAATAAATGGTGGAACGGTCTAATTTTCCCCACACGTATAAACCAGCGACACCGGCTGTGAATTCACCGCGGTGGATAGTGTGTGGAGTGAAAGCGCTGATTTGTTTTTTTAATGACTCAGCAGATGAATCCTGGGCGGACGGAGCGGCCCTCGTCCCCACCGATGACGTCGGAATGAGACGTCACTTTGCAATGTGGATAACGACGTGAACAGATGTTTCTGATCGTCAAACAGATCAGTTCGATCACCCGGTCGAACTTTCTCCAAGATCATTTAAACGTTCTGTCAAAAGCTCGCTGCTGCTGTTTTCGGGGGGGGGGCGTAAAGTCCAGCAAGTCAATACTCATCCAATAAGTTCAAGTTTAGATGAATGAACAAGTGTCCCTGGCGGACGTTTCCACACACAAAGCATGTTCAGAGTGACTCCATCTTGTTCTTCTTCGACACACAGGGGCCAAAAGTGGCCACGCCCCCGCCAGCGGCGCGGCGGCGGTCAAGTCGAAGGGTCTGGGGCTCTTCGACAAGCTGAGGGTGTCTGTGGAGCTGCTGGTCGCTCTCGCTGCGCTGCTGTCCTGGGTGGTCGTGGGAGTGGTGATGTTTGACTTTGTGGAGTATAAGACCGTTCCCGGTGAGTCCGAAGCGAAACGCGGTTTGTCTCCGGAAAAGGCCAAAACCAAACAGACATGTTTCGCTTCTCAGACATTCAGCAGATCATCACGGACCCCGTCGGAGCTGTGAACGATGCTGTGGATGAAGTATCCGGTCTGCTTCGCAAGTTTCACGGTACACGTGAACCCGGCACGTAGGACACAAGTACTTCAATCGCAAGTACTTAAACTAATGGGTGACTCCATCTGGGCTCCTAGAATGTGCACCCGATTTAAGTGACCCCATGTCCGTGGCCGTGTACGCCGCTGAGGAAGCAGCGGAAGCCAAGGATGGTTTCGTTCGATATTTTTCTGATGAGGAAGGTACGAAAAGACAAAGTCACTCTGACAGGGACCGAACGTTCTTTGGATAAATGTGTGTAACCACGTCTGTCACCGTGTCCAGGGACCTTCTACCTCAGCTACGTCGACCCCGTGGTCTTCGGCCGACGAGCTTTCCACCTAACTGACGACTTTGTGCGCGGCCTGGCGGGATCGGTCGGAGACGTGCTGTGTTCTGTCGTGGACGCAGTGCTGGACTCCGTACCAGACTTGAAGACCGGTACGACTTTTACTGACTCATGCAACATTCAGGGGTAAAAACAAATACATCAAATCTGTATATCATGAATTATTACCCCCCGTAAAAAGAATCTAATAATCCTTCCAGTGACATGGGCCATGATAGTGCAGCTTTTTTCATCCGGAACTGGCAACAACCACTTCTGGAAGTTTCTAACTCAGTTGGCACGAGTCAAACGTTCCTAGGACTAATCCTTTTGACCTTCACTATCTATATGTATATATTTGATACATCAAGTCTGACTGCCCGGTGCGGTGAAGTATTTTTGCCGATGTGTTACTCTCAGGCAGAGCTGATCTGAGCTACGTGGACCCCGTGGTAACGGGCAGAGCTGTCTTCACCTTCACCAACGACGTCACGTGTGCGGTGGCGGCTTTCGTCCGGGATGTGCTCTGCTCCGTCCTGGACACCGTTTTGGATGTTGTTAAAGGTAGCTCATCTTCATTCTACCTGGATTCAAATCCAATTCAGTGGGTTTGCCGAGTACGTTTAGTCTCGACTTTTTCTCCTCCTGTATGTTACAAGTAGTGCGGTACGGTCCTTGTGACACAGCACTGACTCAAACCTGTTCTCATTCTGTTTTCCTCAGGACACATCGACATCAGCTACATGGACCCAGTGGTAATCGGCAGGAACGTCTTCAGCGTTACCAATGACAGCGTCAGTAAACTAACGGGCTACATCCACAAGGTGCTGTGTGTCCTCTTGGACGGCACGCTCGACATTACTAAAGGTACCTCACGAGAAACGCATTAATACTACTCAACAAACTGGCAGCTGGACTGTTTGAACGGACTTTGCATTGAAGTGAATGTGTGTTTTTCTCAGGAACCACTGACGTTAGCTTCATGGACCCTGTGGTCATTGGAAGAAATGCCTTCAGCGTTACTAACGATTTCATAAGTGGAACCGCAGGACACATCCAGGATGTGTTTTGTGCAATCCTGGAGGTAATACTGGACGTATTAAAAGGTACAACTAATCTTTAACGGCAGTGTACCCCTCTGCTGCACAACTGCAGTTTTATGATTCCGATTCTGAGTTTCTTTGTGTTCTTTTGTCCAGACATCCAACGTGCTGTGGGATTCAGTCCTGCGGACGTTCTGAAGAGAACCACAGAAATCGCCAAAGAGCAGCTTAACATGCTCGTGAGCTACTTTTCCACGTCTGTGATCGGGGAACAAGGTTTGTTTTGGTTTGTTTTGGTTTGTTATGTGTTGAATAAATGCGTTCGTCCACGTTCACTCACTGACTCTTTCAGGGGTTCTTCCTGACGCCTCCACTGACCCCATGAAAGTAGTCGAAGACGCCCTGTTGGAGTTTTCGGACAAGAAAGATTTATTTCTGGCTTATATGTCCAGCATGCTTGTGGGAAATCAAGGTATGCAAAAATATTAGGACTTTCAACTGTTATATCCTCTCTTCTGTCAGGTGAACCTGTCGCGAAATGTTGTACTTTGTTATAATGCTGTTTAAATACACTTCAAGCATGTTTTAAGCGTATTTCACCATGTTTATCATCTTTATTTAGATGCAACCGAGGCTTCCCCATCTGACATAAAATTGGTAAGACGGAAAGGTACGTTTATTTTATTTTAATTTTTCAGTTTTTACTCACTTTACTTTCATTCAAATGAGTCATGCCGTCTTTTATTGCCATGTTTTCTTTGTCATTAGGTGAATTTCTGCCATCTTTGGACAAAGGTAAGACACTTTGATATGTTGCAGAGGTTCATTTCAGGCAGATTGTGTGTTGCATGTGTCGGCAGTGAACTATGTGCCTACCTTCTTATGTTCACCTCTGGCCTTTCATGCATGGAGATTTGTTTTTGTGCTGATTTTGCGTCGTGTTTGCATACCAAGGACGTGTTATTCAAGAAATGTCTTACAACACGTCATGCTGCACGGACAGATGTGCATCATGACTACTGAGTATTTTGAATGGAATAAAACGGTTTGATATGGGTTTGTGACTCCCACTGACAAGTCTTTGTACTTACTTAACAAACACCTACATCCCTCTGAAATGTGCCTGACCATTACGTTGTTTCTGTTCCATCTTTTGTAACAAAGTGTACGTGTAATACGGAGCATGGACATTCTTCTTCTAATTTCGTGTCCGTTGGTGTTTCTCCTCTGCATCTTCTGTACGCGTGACTCACTCATCTGGACTCCAACAGCTGAAAACGTCAGCCGTTGTCTGTGTATCTTTGTGCCGTATTCAATTCAGTGTTTGCATATAAAGGTTTCGCCACATGTGACAAACGTTAGCAGGGATAATTTGGAAGGACACTGGGAAAACAAGGGGGTCAATCTGCCAATACGAGTTACAGATTCATTAGAGCGACGAGGGGCTAACTGTAGCATGTGGCGTATTTTTTTATGCTATGTACCATATCATCTTCCACATTTCACCTCATCGTATCCCCGTGTGGACTAGTGTAAGGAGACGTCATATGCGTTCATGGTCCAGTTACAGAGATGACGCACGCTGCCGTGGAGGAAGCTGCTCGTAGGTTAGACACAGACTCAAAGGAGGAGGACGCTGACGCTTCCAGAGAAGCAGATATCACAGGGGATGATGATGATGATGGTATTTACACGATTTCTACAAATAATGTTGATTCGATGGACTGAGACACAAGAGAGATTAAAGTTGTTGCTATCACGTCACTAGTGGAACATGTCGACCTTGAAGAAACGCAGCCTGACGCGTCACTGGACTTTGAGGGCCGATTTAGAGGTGGCGACATGGAGGAGGACGATGAACAGGAGGAGGCAGAAGAGGAAGCTGATTCTGTGGAGGAACAGGAGGAACAGGAGACTGAAACAGAGGAGGATACAGAGCATCCTGACAGTGAAGATCAGGAGGAGGAGGAGATGAACACTGAAATGGCTGAGGAGGAAGTACAGTACGTCCAGTACGAGGGGAAGGACGAGAAAACTGAAGAGGAGACAACACCAGAAGATGTGGTAGAAGATGAGGAGGAGACAACACCACAACATCTGGCAGAAGATGAGGAGGAGACAACACCAGAAGATGTGGTAGAAGATGAGGAGGAGACAACACCAGAACATCTGGCAGAAGATGAGGAAGGAGAGGAGACAACACGAGAAACTATGGTGGACATGGTGGAAGAGGAGGATGGATGGGAGGATGATGAGGCTGTAGGTGAAGAAGAAGAAGAAGAAGAAGGAGACAAAACAACACCAGAACATGTGGTAGATGATGATGATGAGAAGGATGGTGTAGAGGAGGAGGAGACATCTTTAAAACATGCACTAGAAGACAGGGAGGAGGAAGAGGAAGATGGTGAGGAGGAAGATGTTGAAGAAGCTATTGTTGAGGAGGAGGAGGAGGAAGAGGAGGAGGAGACAACACCAGACCATTTTATAGAAGATGATGATGATGATGAGGAGGAGGAGACAACCCTAAAAGATGTGACTGAACCTCAGCAGGAGGAAGATGAAGATATTGTAATGACTGACTATGATTATGACCCTGAGGATGACAAACCAACAGACCTTCATGGTGAGATGAAGGTCACTGATCTCACAGATCAATTTATGAAAAGTATCCAGGATGATGGAGCTTTACTGGAAGATGATGGAGAAGAGCCACTAATCAAACCTCCTGAGCTGGAAACTCTTTCTTCTGAAAAGCTCAACAACAGCGGCGCTGCGTCTGAATCCGCTGAGGAAGAGGATGAACAACAAACAACAAACAAACCAACAACAACTTCACCTGCTGTTTACAACCGAGACGAGTTCACCAACACGTTGGATGACCGCGACGAGAACAACAACAACAGCAAGAGTGAGAAAACAGAACCCAAGCAGAGGAGGAAGGTCCACACGGAGAGAGTCAGAAGAGTGGGATCCAGAGCCGCTCACAAATGGCTCTTCAGCAAACACAAAGGTACATGACTTCCATTTTTTCCATTATCACCACATGTCATCATTTATTTTTCATGACCTGCGAATGAAAATGTTCCTGAATGGTGAGTGATTAATTGTACCGTGAACTTTAATCATATTCACAGTTTCTGAACAATATTCAACGTTTCCAACTAAAGCTGCTGTTTGTGACGTGGACCTAACAGGTTTCTCTCTCCTTTTGTTAATCGGTGCACCTGAGCTAATGGAGAAACTATCAGCGAAACCTAGCAGCAGTTATTTGGTTGTTTTTCCATTTTGCCCCCCCCCCTTAATCTCCATCCAAATTGTTAGAGCTCAAGAACAAAGTGCAATAACTGCAAATTGTCTACTTAAGTTGAGCTGACAAACTAATTCCGAGCCAGACGTGTCTCCACTTCAGTTTGTCTTGCCCCGAGGTGACAGTGATCTCATCCACGTCTTTGACTCAGAGCGTAACACAAACACATCATTGTACTCATCCCAGAGCAGTTAAACTGTTATTGAACTTCTAATCCGTTAATTTACGACGTGTTTACAAGGTACTTGAGAAGGTTGAACTATGGTACGGTGCATGCGAATCGCAGGTTGTTTTTTTTTAATGATCCAGTGAAAGTAAATCTATTTCAGAGGTGAACGGAGTGAAAGGATGCAGCTAATTCCGTGGACGTCATCACATTAGTCAACTGACTGGTGTGGTTCTACCTTGTCCTTCGTGTTTTACGTACAATCCACATGTTCAGGTTTTATTTTCATCTCTCATTCAACACCAACTAGCTTCATGTGCTTGGGTGGCTGTCGTGCTTGTAGTGCTCATGCAAGCATGGCGCTTTTGTCGTAATGATGATGTGATGTGCAATTTAAGTCTGCATCATATATTTTACATATCTAGTGTACAGTGAATAGGCGACTGCATTGTTCTGATTATATACACCGCATATTTTTGCATCTGTGTGCGATATACTTCACTTCTTCAAGATGCAACAAAAAGGCATACAATGAAAGAAGTTGAAGAAACCTTCATGAAAGGTAAAACCCGTGAAACTGAAGCTGTCTAACAAGCGCTCATATCTTCAAATGGTCATTGAGGAAATGTTTGTATGCTTATGAACTTGTGGGTGTTTTATGAAGATTCTATTCTGCATTCAGACCTTAAAACCACTGAGACTGAAGAGACCAAATCTGAGAAGTCCACTGAGTTAAAACCAAAAGAAGAAACACCAAAAGAAAAGGCCAAGCTGAAGCCAAAGCCCCTTGAGGAAGAGACAGACAAATCCAAAGGTAATTCATATTAAGATAATGCATCGGTATTACCAGAATATTGTCATGTTTTTGTAGGATCATTTTAGGTTTTCGTGTGTCGATTTTGTGACAGAAAACCGTGTTAAAAATCTATCAAGTGCCAATGCGGATGTTGTCTAAATAAGGCTTCATTTGTGGTAGCACTAATGATAATTCCCCATTATTTTTTCACTTTTTAAAGAACCCGAACTAACAAAAGAACCATTGTCTGCTAAAGAGAAAAAGGACATAGCAACACCGTCTCAAGAGAGGACAGAATTAAATAAGACTTATGAGGAAGAGGTCTCTAAAGTTAAACTGAAAGAGATCAAGAAAACCTCAATGGAAGGAAAGAAAGAGAGGAAGTCTCCACAAGAAGAGAAAAGGGAGAGGGATTCTCCCAAAGAAAAGAGAGAAGCAGAGAGAAGAGAAGAAAAGAAAGACAAGAAGGAGTTGGTGCGACATCCTAAACACCAAAGAGAAACCAAGAAAACTATGACAAAAGACAAAGAATCTCCCTTCAAAGAGAAAGAAATTAATAAACTACTTAAAGATGAAGAAGCGGTCAAGGTTCCATCAAAATTGGAGAAAGAAGACGGGGAAACACAAAAAGATCAGGGACAGGTCACTGAACTCCCCAAAGAGAAGTTAGAAGTGTGGAAACTACTTAAAGAAAGGGAGACCAGGAAACTACCCAAAGAAGAAAAACATGTTGATAAAACTCAGAGAGAAGACGAGAAAGACACAGAAACCTTGGAAGAAAAAATAGAGGTCAAGAAATATCTCAAGGTGAAGAAAGAAGCTGAAGAAACTCCAACAGAAAAGAAAGAGGTAAAGAGACATCCCAGAGAAAAGAAAGAAGTCAAGAAACCCTCCAAAGAAGACCAACAGTGTTACCTGAAGTTACCTGAAGAGCAGAAAGAGGTTGAGACGCTTCCAGAAGAGGGAAAAATGGAGAAGAGACCTCCTGCAACGAAGGGAAAAGTCGAGAAACCTCCCAAAGAAGAAAGAAAAGTCAAGAAACTTCTCAAAGAGGAGACTGACCACAGGATGCCACCCAAAGAAGGGCTGGAATTCAAGAGACCCCTCACAAAGGACAAAAAAGTCCAAAAAACACCAACAGAGGAGCTAGAAGTGAGGTCTCACAAAGAAGATACAGAAGTTAAGGAACCACGTGAGGAGGAGAAAGGAGCTAAGAAACACCCCCAACATTTAAGAAAATTAAAGAAACCCCTCAAAGAAGAGATGGATGTCAAGAAACCTCTCAAAAGAGAGACAAAAGACAAGAAACATCCAAAAGAACAAATGGAAGTGGATAAACCACCAAGAGAAGTCAAGGAATCTCTAAAAGAAAAGATGGATGTCGAGAAACGTCCCAAAGAGGAGACAGAAGACAGGAAACTTCTGAAAGGAAAATTGGAAGTTGATAAACATCCAAGAGAAGTCAAGGAATCTCCAAAAGAAAAGATGGATGTCAAGAAACCTTCTAAAGAAGAGACAAAAGACAAGACAGATCCAAAAGAACAAATGGAAGTTGGAAAATCCCCCAAAGATGTTAAAGAATCTCCAAAAGAAGAGACAGACATCAAGAAACCTTCTAAAGAAGGGACAAAAGACAAGAAACATCCTGAAGAGAAAGAAGATGAGAAACTGCTCAAGGACAAGATAGTTGTCAAGAAAGACCCTAGAGACAAGAAAGAAGCAAAGAAACCGATCAAACCAAGGAAATATCTCAATAAAGATCCAGAGGAGACAGAAGTCAGTCGGCCACCACTAAAGAAACTGTCTCAAGACAACTTTAAGAATAAAACTGTGAAAGTGGAGAGAGGGGTCACGAAGCCAATGAAACTTGTGAAAATTATGATGAAGAAACATCCTAAAGAAGTCAAAGGTATTGAGGAATCCTCAGAGGTAGAGAAGGAGGAAAAGGACATCAAGAAACACAGAAAAGAAAAAGAAAAAACAGAGATAACCAAGATAGCAAAAGAGGTTCAAAAGCCCACTTTAGAAAAAGAAGAGGTAAAACCCACGAAAAGTGAGAGAGAGGAAAAGGAGCTACGAGAAACGGGGCAGAAAAAGACTTTGGAAAAGACTGAATTGAAGAAGCCATCTAAAGATGAGAAAGAAAATGATAAACCACCTACGGAAAAGAAAATGAAGTCTTCTAAGAGGAAGGTGGAGAAATCTCTTGTAGGAAGGAGGGAAACAAAGAGGCCCAGTACAGCAAAGAAAGACAAAGCTGTTGAGGAAAAGGAAGTGGAAAAGACATTAACAGAACATGAAGACGCAATGAAGTCTACAAAGTTAAAAGACCTTGATGACATCCCGCCCCCAAAAGAACAAGAAGCAAAGGGGCCGTCCAGACCAGAACCAACACCCAAGAAGGCCAAGGAACCTTCCATAGCAGAGACAGAAAAAACAGGAGCTTTTAAAGAAAAGATCTCCAAAGAGAAGAAACAACCTGGTAAACCTTCTAAAGAGGTGAAAGACGATGACAAAACCAAAAGGGTTTTCAGAGCAGAAGCGCCTGGGAAGACCTCCAAAGAAAAACAAGAGCCCGAGAAGTTAAAACACTCAGTTACAGCAGAAAGAGAAAAGGAGCCAAAGAGGCCATCTAAGGAAAAGAAAGATGTCAAGATGATATCTAAAACTCCAGGAGAACTGAGGACCTCGAAGAAAGACGTTGAGCCAACAAAACCATCCAAAGAGACAAAAGTAGTCAAGAAGACTCCAAAAGAGGAAAAAGAACCCGTGAAGACACAAGAAATGAAGACAGGTACGTGTTGAATATCCTAAACATTATGTTGGATATCTGACCACGATAACACAACACAATGCAATAAGTCTTTACTACTATGTTCATTGTTTTATTTCAGAGGCCACAGCAAAAAAGTCTGGAAGGAGAATTGGAATAGTTGAAAAGAAAATTGGATCTCTGTTGAAGAAGGAACACCTTAATGTGACCGGAGCAGGTAAGACAGTGAATGATATATAAAACAGAGAACGTTTTTTTAAGAAAACAAATAAAGATTTCCGTTTTGAAATGATCCATTCTCAAAATTATCAAATATATGAGTTTTGTCTACAACATGAAGAGGGCACAAACATCCCAATATACAAAACAAGCAAATATACAAACAGAATGGTGAAATCAGATTCAATTAAATAGGACCATGGACTCCACCATGGACTCAATGTTCACGTTCTGATTTTTAGTTGATGAACCCAAGAGGCCTGGACGGGTGCTGAGAGCTGCTAAAAAGAAAATAGCCCCTATCCTGAAAAAGGAACACGTGAATATTACACTCACAGGTATGTAACGGTCCATTCAGAGGAGTTGATGTAAGTCGAATCAATACATTCAAGATAATAACTGATATATTTTTCTGCAGATGCTGAAGTTTCTGAGTCAAAGATCAAACCCACTCAGGTTCAGAAAGGTAAAGATGTTCGTGAACAGACCACAGAGACTCCTGACAAAGCAGCTGACATTCACGGAATCGTTTTATGAGCTACAACTGATGGTTTTAAATCATTTTACATCACATGTAGAGATGTACTGTAATTAGAATCAACCTTCTTGTAATTGTGCTTTTGACACAGAGGCAGCAGCACCAAAAGAAAAACTTGAACCAGTCCTGTTGAAAAAAGGTAAGGCTAGTGCATTTAAAAAAAATGTTTTTAAATGTTTTCTTTTTTTCAAATTTCATTGCTCATTTCTATTAACAGGACATGAAGGCCCTTCAAGAAATGCCTCTTTGGCCAAGGAACGAGTGAAAATAGTCCTGATGAAGAAAGGTAATACTAAGAATGATAATGTGCTCTAGTCAAATATGTGTACTGAAATAACAAAGATGTTCAAGTATGAATCATTTCGAAAGAAAACAATTCCATCCTCACTGTCATGGATTCATTTCAGAAGTCAAGGTGCCAAAACAGAAAGTCAAAGCAGTATCTGCAAAGACAAGTACGGTGGACTGTGCATTTTGTGACGTCACAACAGTTACAGCATTTGTAACACAACATCGACTGTTATGTGTTCTTGTGCAGAGGAAGGTTCGAAACCGAAGCCCAAACCAGTTCTGACAAAGCGGGGTAAGAAGGTTCTTCCTGTTCATTACAGCTCATTTTCTAAAACCACCTAAACAACAACCTTTATTTTGACTCTTTAAGCTGCTCCAACAAAGACAAAACCAGCCCCAGTTGTCACAGGTAGAAGATGGAGGATTTTACAACAATCTAATAGTTAAATCATGACGAAATGATGTACAAGCAGATTTTAATTATTTTTTATAATTTCTTTTATATTTTTGCAGAAGTAGAGGCACCACACAAAAATGTCTCTGTACCAAAGGAGAAGGTGAAGGTGGCGCCAGTGACAAAAGGTACATTCTTTCTTCAGCCTTTTCCTCTTCATTCCCAGTCGTCACTTCAATCATTTGTTGATTTCCACAACAAATCATTAAAATATCTTAGATGCGAGATAAAGTGCATCTCATGACGCTGTCAGATCATTGTCTTTGTCATTTGTTGTTGCAGCTGAAGTTGTCAAGGAGAAGAAGATTAAACCTGTGACTCTCACGAAAGGTTTGTTTCCCCTTGAGTGTTGGTCCATGTTTTACACAGAAAGAACAAAATATGTTTCAGTAAAAAGTCATGCTAGTGTTACAAAAAAAGTATTGCTAAAGCCTCATGTGGTGAAAAATTCATGCTATAATGTTGTGGTTTTAAAAAAACGTGTGTCTGTATGTAGGTGCGATACTTGAAATGTGAATAAGTGCTGCATAAATTAAACCTGTTATTTATTATGTCACATTCAGGAGCAGAGGAAAAGCTGAAACCCACGCAGGAAAAGAAAGGTAAAGTCATAATGTCTACAAAAAGACGTGAAATTTTATTTCTCACCGGCCATTTGGTGAAATGTTTCTTTCATCTGAAGTAGCTCCGTCTAAAAGACCGGCTGTAACACAGAGGGTCAAACCGCTCCGGAGGATAAAAGGTATCTGACAGTGGCTCTTCTGGCTGGTAGTTAGTTATATTACTAAACCGATTTGTCACCAAGAAAGATAAATGCTGACATTCCTACTCAATGTTTAGAGCATTTAGTGACCTGATTGGTGACAAATACTGCATATACTAACACATATACATGTGCACAAATATGCTGTTATAATAATATCATTATTATTAATAATAATGGCAATAATAAAGATAAATAACATTATCAGTTGTAGTAGTAGTAGTAGTAGTAGTAGTAGTAATAAAAATAATAATAATAATAATAATAATAAGATGAGATGAGCCTTTATTGTTGCACAGTGGGAAATTTGCTGTTTTAGAAAAAAAAGATTAAAAAAAATAAATGCTAGCTAAGCATACAAACCATAAACCAAGATATGTAAGTCATATTTACAGGCATAAGAAAAACGATATGAGAATAAGAATAAAAGGGACGGTAACTGAAAAGACATCATTCATTGTCAAAACGCAGGTCAGTGATTCGTAAAGGCTTCAGTCGTTCTGCAGGAAACAACAGTTGTGTGGGATCTTCTGAGGTTTGACACAGATCATGTGCATCGCCGGTGGATCGCCACACAACCACCCCAGCATCACAGTCCAACGTCTTCCCTACAGATCGTCGCTTTATAAACTCGCCACGCTTTGCCACCAGCTTCCAGCTTCCAGAGCTGCAGGTGTTTCATAGTTTCATCTCATGAAACTTCTGATTTAATAAACATTGTCGCCTCACAGGAGCGGAGACGCCCAAGGGAAAAGACAAACCTGCACGAGTGGATGAAGGTACAGTCAGTGATTCGTTTTAACTTCAAAACAACTCCAGCCGGCCAAAGAAAAGGAAACGCCACACTTTGTTTTTCAGTGAAAACAGCTGAGGCGAAGGCGGGCAAACAGGAGAACGTTAAAGGTGCAGTCTGCGGAAGTAGTAGAAGCAGTAGGAAGTAGTAGGAAGTAGTAGTAGAAGCAGTAAACCCCGTGGTTTCATTCATAATCTACAACAGTTGTCTTCTGTCGCTCCACCAGCGATTTTCTAGTAACTGTGTTTGTTGTAGGAAAATCCCCGGACAAATCTGCAGCCGAGGAGGATGAGGTCAAAGGTAAACTTGTTGTTCTTTATCACGTGACTCTTGTTGGTTTTTGTTCGGTGAAAACATCAGTGTGTTTGTGTTCTGTCGTCAGAGCCGGCGATGTCAGACAGCTTCCTCACTGAGGGTGAGTACACGACGGAGTAAAACACGCCGCCCGTCGCCCTGCACCCTGCTAACCGCCCTGACCTGTGACCCCCCCAGACGACCTGCCCTACTTCCAGTGCTTCTTTGTGGACGAGGACGAGGCCCAGTTTCCCTTCTACGCCTTCTCGCCGCTGCAGATTTGAAGCTGCAAACGAGGTCCCGTCACTTCGGGCTCGTTGTCGGATTCCAGGTTGAAACCGAGCGACGAACGTGATACAACGTCTTCTTACTTTAGTTCCAGACTTGGTTGAGCTCTCGTCCCAAACATGTGTCATTCCTTTCCATTTTTTCTTTTCTTTTTTTTTACATGTTGTCTTCATTTCAGTATGGTTGTAATAGGAATGCTACGAATATAAGAAAAAATATAAGAACCATTAGTCGACATTTATCGACCTTTATGGATCATTTCAACTCTCACAGGAACCAAATAATTTTACTGAAAATTCTCACACACACACACACACACACACACACACACACACACACACACACACACATTACTCCAGAAATGGTTTGTAGTGTAGACGAACATGAGTTTTTCTCATCGTTACATATTTCCTTATTCATTTCATGAGAGTAAATCATGATATTCCCTCAAGGGAACACAGAATCAGCACTGGTTCTTTGTTTGTTTGAATCCATTCGTGGAATGACCATGTACTGTATATGAGAGCTCCCAAACGGACTGATAGAAAACCTACCTGACATGACATCTGAAGTCTTATCAGACCTCCTAGACAGGCGACCGTTTCTACGGGCGCCGCCAACGCACACTGCTTTCATCGTACAAATAATCTGGGTTTATTTCTACAGTTCCCACCATCATGCAGCTTTTATTCCTACAGGAACCAAAGGCGTGTTCACCTGGGGCTGTTGGTCTGTCTTCTGTGGGAGATAATTCCAGAATAACTTCATGTTTTTTGTTTCTTTCTGCTGGTTGGTTTTAACGTTGCGTATCGGTAACGACACCTTCCACAGATAAGAACGCGGTTGAGAGGTGTCGATATGTCGCACATGTACTCGAAAGTCCAACCTGCATTTAACAGCACACACGTGCAGGAGTGTGTGTTTTGCGATCGTTTCCGGGTTTATTTCGTCGCGCCGCTGACGAGGCCGTCGACAGGCACGCGGCCTCAGACCGGAGGCGGTGCGTTGTTCCTCCGACAGACGCCACCAGCCGTTTGTTTACGCGCGGATCTTTACATGTTGTTCCATGTGCTGCATCCGTGGCAGCTGTCACAGCTTGTGGCAACGTTTGTTTGTCAGTTGAATGTACGCGCGGGCTCGACCAACTGCCCTCTGGCGGGTTTTTAACAGGCTGATAAGCACTTTGTTCCTAAAATGAACTGAACATTTCATGACTGATTGAAGTTCTTCCAGTTTTAAGAACTACATTATGTTTGTAGCCATGTGTAGTACAAGTATTTAAAATCTTCTCATTGATCAGCACTGTATCATTGTCAAATGTGCATGACGGGTGTGGATTTTTGTTTTTTGTTTTTGTGATGTCAGATATACTTATTTTCCTTCATTTACTTAGAGAATGCAACACAGAATACTTGAAATTATTACTGAGGGTAATTGAATAACAGTGATTATTTAAGTGGTGTTGCAAAGATTATTTAGAAAAATATATTTAAGTAATCTGACTGTAAATAGAAACTTAGTTGGCCCGTGACAACTGACAGTGTTCAGAAGCACAACGAATGTGTTAACACGATCTGCCATTAAAAAGTAGTTCTGCAAGAGCTTCCTCTGTGAATCTGGTCTTTGCCTGCAGCACACACACACACACACACACACAAACACACACAAATGAAGCAGTGCAGCGTTTCATCGAATCGGTGGTTCATTCATCCTACTTTTGTATTATTTTTATTTGAGTCCTCATTTCATTAAAAACTAAACTACTGAATTAAAATAAATTAAATTTTAAACTTCACTTAATATTAAAACTATTTTTTTTTCCTGTGCGTCTATGTGCAACATTTGAACCAAGAAAATACACTAAGTGATCAGGTCTCTCACAGTGTGGCGCTAATGAGGCCACTGACGGGTTACGTCAGGTCAGTTAACACCACTGAAACAGATTCCACACTGTCGCTCTCCTGGGAAGTTCTGTCGAGCCACTGAGACGCAACGAGCAACACCAGGCTATTATTTCTGGATGCTTCTCTAGCCAGCAGTGACAAAACCTCCCTTCACCGCTGTAGTGACGCCACTGTTGCTCTAAATATATCGATCATTAACGCCGGACTCGTGCTGATTGTGGGAGTATTTTTTGGCGACAGGAAGTGGAGCACACAGACGGATTCTGATTCAAATTCATTCAAACGGCCAAATGAGTTCCACTCCAGTTACCGTGTTCTTTGTGTCTCAGTCTATTCAGACTGAGAGGAGAAGAATGGCCACTTGTAGTCGCCGTGCTCCGGCTTGACAGCAACACTCAGGGTTTCACTTCAGGTCCGGGAAAGCTAGAGGAGAGAGGGTGAACTTAAAATAAAGCATGATGAGATTTAAAAATGGATGAAATTTCCTTTGTGGTTCAGCCGCGGAGGATTACAAGGGTTTAGTGGCAGTTGCTGTGAACTGAGTCGGGGAGTCCACATCCTGTCATGTCAGCCTCAGCGTTCAGTCACGGTTGGTCCACCCCATCGAATGATGCCTCTACGTAATGACACCACCACCACCTAAACCAGATTATCCCCAGGGGGAGTGACATCACCAGCCGCCCCACCTCTCCCTGTCGTCTCTGGCCATCTGGAGGTTACTAGAGGACATTCACTCGTTGAGTTCAATGGTCACAGAGGCTGCTGCTGCTGCTGCTGCTGCTGCTCAGCTGGCTCTGACCCACAGCCATCACCCTGCAGCTGTCACCTGGACCGCGCTGTACCCCCAAGTTATTGGATAGGAACGATGGTCCTCTTGTGACTTTTGAACAGAACTGTCCAGATAACATAACTTTTGTTTGTGTTACATCGGTTTATTCTGTCGTTTTACACCCTTCCGTTTTCAAATTTCTTACAAAAGCATGAATTATCACTGCACACAGTAAAAAGAACATGCAAGACAAAAAAAGCCAAAAAAAAAAAAGAAACCACCGTTCTGATCTCTCATTTGACATGAATGAACAATAGACTCAAGCTTTCTCATACGTGCGAACAGCCTGGACCCCCTCGAAGGTCAAAGTCTGTGGAAAGAGGAACACAAAGACATGAAAAAAAAGAAATATCATAATAGTTTCATTCCAACAACTTAGGTTCTTTGAACAAACAAAATGAAAATGTGTTTAATTATGATGAATGCGACAGCTGAAGCTCCTGCTCTGTGCTCTGAGAAGATATCTTACCATCACCATCTTCCCATCCCTGATTTCTCTGACAAACGTGGTCTCTTTGCCGTCCCACTTCTGCACTTGCACAAGTTTGTCTCCGTCCATGGTAAATGTGGACTGTAAACAGACCATTTTTTAAAAAAAAATAGAATAAAACCAGTCCATCCTACAGCTCTGTGTTGTAAGTTATATAAAAAGTCAGTGAACTCACTTTGACATGTCGGTCATCAGGTGTGGTCTCGTCAAACTCCTCTCCCAGTTTGGAGGAGATCTCAGTGTTCCTGAAGGTGCTCAAGGTTTTTATCACCACTTTGTCTCCATCCTGGCTGATCACTATGGTCGGTTTGGTGACGTTTCCCACTTGCCTCGTGGCAAAACCAACACCTGTCCCCAAAAAATAAAACAAATAGAAAAATAAACTACAGTTGCAGTGATGCAAATAATGTGACTGCTAGTATTTTTATATTAACAATTAACATTTTTACATCCAAGAAAGGCATTTGGGCATAAATAAGATAAAGTTTGAATAAAATCAATAAATAAATCAATACATCTGTGCAGTGCCTTGCAGCATAAATGTGCACTTAACAAAATCTAGATATTTTCTCACCTAGTGCCTTCATGTAGTCATCAAAGTTGTGGCTGTCCACCAGCTTCCATGAAGCACAGAAAGCCTCCACCATGTCTGCAGCAGTAACGTGTCCCGTCTGTTATCAGACAGTGTGGTGTGTGTGGTGAATCCTTCAGTGTGTCTGTGCACCAAATTAATACTGGGGGGGGGGGGGGGGGGGGGGGGGATGAGGACGACACATACTGCAGCGTGAAAGCTCATTGGGTGTTTGACTAGCTCTGGAAACCGTGATTGGAGGAGCAATGTCAGCAGAGCCACCCCTCCCTCTGATAAAGTCACTTAGTGTTCAGACTAATTGTCCAGCGGATGTTTTACCGATTCATGATCATAATAAATAGAAACATCTGAAAAGTTGTAAAGTGTCTCAATTTCAGCTTAAATGACAAGACAAGACAAACACTTGTGTACACCTTTATTGCTGATAAAATACTTTCTGGAAATACAGTTTGACATGAATCTGTTACATTATGTCTGTTCTTGTCAGAAACGGTTATAATTCATAACGTTAGAAAATACTAAATCAAATCCTTCTACTGCGAAGTAAGTCAAACAGCTGCTTCTACTGGATGAAAGTTACACTTAGGAATTCTTGGCACACATCAAGGCCAGATGAATATATGAAGCAGCATAGAAATCTTCAATCCATCAATCCATCAAAACATACCACAATTGGAAACACTGAAATTTAAAGAATCATTAGTTAATTCCCTGAAGTTCACGCAGCGCATGCACACGTACCATTAAGAAGTGAAAGTGGGATCATGTTTCATGTGTTTCTGTAGCGGCAGTGAACAGACGTCATCCTACTTCTTAACCAGCAGCAGAATTTGTGCTTCTCACACTTCACACGACTCTTGAATGGGAAATGATTGGAAAAAAACAAACAAAAAAAAAAAAAAAAACACAAACAACTATTGCAGCCATGATGGGGATACGTGTCCTTCAACGGTTTTAAAAAAATAAAAGAGCAGAGGTAGAATGAGAGGTAGCGAGTGAGGCAGGGAGGATGCACCACACTAAGGCCTTCTCTCCACTCACTTATCAACCGAAAATTATCTCCCAACATTCCACGATGCAGGTAAACGTTCCTGGAGCCAAAACCATTAGCTGCTTGTTGTAAGTAGAATTGCCCCCCCCGCACACTGATCATTATTGTTTTAGCAGTATATTGGCAAAGTAAAAAAAAAAGGATCCAAGCAGCAAAATGATGTTTATTCACAAAGTCCTGCTATTGGGCAAATAACTAAATATGAGTACGGATGAAATGAAGACGTGCTGTGATGACACGTACAGTAATGTTGCATAGACACAACCAAAGTCACCCAATTGAAAAAAAAAGCATCACAACTTTTACAGTATGCAAAGATACATAAAACAAAACAAAACAAATCATTGGATTGTCTTAATAGCAACGTGGCATCTCACTGTGTGTTCTGGAGGTTTGCTGAGCACAGGTGAAGAGCTGCTACCTGAACACGCCGACGCTGATTGACAGCCCCAGCTCCGGTTTCTTGGATTTGGTCGCTCCGCCCTTCTTATGTGATCCGGCACAGTCAAAGCCGACAGCCTGTCCTCTGAAACCAGGACAGATGGAACACAATTGTAACTTGTAAAGTGTAACACAATTGTTGACTAACAAGCCCCAAGTACCACGGTAAAAAAAAAAAAAAAATCTGGATTTTGGTGACAATAAAGCAGTTATATAATTTTTTAAAAAAAAAGAGAGAGAGAATTGTCTCTAAGCATATTCTTTATTTATTCAAAAAATGCACCATCATATTTGCACTGCAACTGCCTGCATATCTGAATATTTGCTCTTGGTAATATTATAAATATATAGTCTATAATTATATCGTTTTATCTTTACCATGTCTAAAATGTTACCATTTACCTGAATACCCTCACAGGATAAAAAAAAAATATATACATTTTTAATCTATCTAATCTAATCTCTCACAAATTTTAGAATATTAGAACAAGTCATAAGACTTGCGTGTTTTTGTGATGGGCACAACAGTTGTTTTAAGTACAATGAATCATTAGAATCCATTCTGTTCAAACGATTCGTTCACTGAATCCTTCAGAACACCAGAAACAGTATCTAGATGTGTTGCTAGTCTCATTAGTCTCAGTCTAATTAAAGTTGGCAACGCCGTTTCATTTTCAGTGAATGATTCGTGTCACTCGACTCGTTCGCAGGAAACGAACCACGAATCTGATTCACCTGCAGCAGTTCACCGCCGCACTCAGCTGAACTGTCAGCTGAAGTGTGAAACAAACTAATCTTTTCAGTGAGTGAGTCACGACAGTTCACTCGCCCAAAAATAGTTTTTTCAAACGAATCGTTCATGAATGGGTCGACACAAGTGTGTTTGTGAAAAACGTTAAAGAAGCGGCACCCTGTGTGTCGCTGCTCCGCCTGCTCTCTGAGCCTCTGCTGGCCCCACTCGTCCTCCAGCGTGTAGAAATCCCTGTTTGTGTCTATTAAAAGGTTCTGAAACGACAAACACAGAGTCAGGGAACCTCAATCCGACATGAGAGGAGCTGCTTTGCTGACCGAGTCCATGCTTTGTATACCTTGATGCCGATGACGTCACCATCTCTGAGGTGAAACGGCGCTCCCAGTAGGGATTCTGATTTTCTTTTCTTCTTCTTCTTGGAAACCTGTTGGTTCTGACAATAACATACATACCATTTGTTTCTTTGGAAAATGACTATGATATAGTTAAGTGATTTATTTCCGGGTACGTCATGTACACAGATGTACACTTCTACACAGATGTAAAAACAACATCAATAATGTGCCAAAACCAAACAAACAAACAAACAAACATTGATCATTCCTGTTCTTCCTGTTCCTCCTTATTCCTTCAAACCTTCCTCCTCGTCTTTTCTCTCATCTTACCCAGTTGGAGAGTTCCTCCCAGGTGTGTGTGTCTGCGTGGTGTTTGGCCACCAGCAAGGCGTCGGGGGACAGGCCGTAGTGTGCGGCCAGCCGTGTGCGTAGCGAACGAGGGGACGGGTCTCGCGAAGCGTCCCAGACCAGCTCCTCCGACGGGTAGTAGCACCTCTCACCGGGTACGCCCATCTTCACGTTGAGCAAAACCTCCTTGGGGCTTGACAGCAGCGGAACGTAATGAAATGCAGGTTGAGAAGGAGAAGGAGAAGAAGAAGATGAAGAAAGGCCGTTTCTCTTACCCAAGATCTTCCTCTATCAGCAGCTGCTGCACACAAACGTCCGTACCGCTCGTTATCTTCAGCTTCCTGAGAAGAAGATCCATCTGTCATTACCGATGCTCGTAAAACACCCTGGAATGATGAGAAAGGATGCGTTCGTGCCTGAGCGCGACTTGCTTTCCTCTGAGGATGCGATCCAGCCTGCGCCCCTCCAGCTGCCACACGCGCATGAACGCTGTGGTTGGCACACACACATCCTGAAGAGCAGGAAGCGTCAACACCTGAGAGAGGTCGACACACACAAGGCAGAGATGTGTTATTTATCAGGACTTTTATGTGTCTTTGACCCTTCGACACCGACGGTTTTCGCCACACGATACGTTTGGGACTATTTGCGTTCAGAAACTTGGTTCCTCTACCTGGTGTGAAGAAGGCGCTAAGAGAAGGACAAAGAAAAGTTTCCCTTCACATCCAAGTTGCTGCCATTACGGTAATGACTCACCATCTAACGGCAACAGACAGAATGGGATTACCGTAATGACAGCAACAAGGCTGTTCTTTATTTTCTGGACCCGATGGACAATTACTCCTTCTCCTTCTTCACGCCACGTACTTCAAAGTATGCTAGCGTGAATGTACCGTCCGTGTTAAAGGAAATCCTCCAGATCAGCATATAAACCTGCTTTCTGGAAGAGTCCAGGTCTCTGATCTCCACCCACATCAACAGTACAACACTGGAAGAATCTACCGGTAGATTCTTCACAGTCTAAAGTCCGTTCTTCACGACATTTACTCCACCTGAGCCTTGAGGTCCTCCAGGCCGACTTCATCCGATATCTCCACCTGCCCGACGCTTCTCAGCTCGTCTTTGTCAGCGACGCACGGAGAGCGTCGGTGTGTTTCCTCGGCGTGGTGACTGTCGGTGCGATTGACATCCACCGAGGACGTTGAGCTGTGTCTCTGCTCCACATACAGCCATACAGGTAACTTGAGGAAACCCTGGTGGGAGGAGAGATTCAAGAGAGGACCGACTGCTGAAACCTGCACACAGAGTCGACTAAAATGTGTACGATGATTGAACTGAGCCAAAACAATGATTAGAAAAAAATACAGCTTAACAAATAACAGCAAAGTTTAAAATCTACTTTTTTACAGGCGTTTTTAACTAGCTTACGCCCACACCCCTCTAATACTGTTTGAATGTCTTTTAATCATGTTTTATGTGTTTTAATGTCTTTTATTCTGTTGTTTCATCCTTGTTTTGGAATCATTTTGTTGTTGTTTTGTCTATCCAATTACTTTTGGAGGTAGTTGTCCTTCCGTGATGACCAACGTCTCTCCATTGTTTATCTTCAACTCTAACAGAGAAGCATCCTGAGGAAAACACATTGAGAAAACATGAGACAGAGATGAGAACAACTATGGTAACAGTTGTGAAGTTCTAAGAGAGAGAGAGAGAAAATGGTTCTGATGCAAAATAACAAGTTGGTTGATGAAAAGTGTGACCCTAGAATTAGTTCAAGAGCAAAACTCGCCTCGTCCATCAGCGCCTCGCCAACCTCCTCACACCAATCAAGTCTCCTCAGGTGCCAACAGGTGCCTGCAAACATTCAGTGTGAGCTGATGTCAAAAAGAAATAGGAACTAATACAAATCTCCGGTACACACAGGGCCAACATACATGTACAGTATGCATCTTTAAAGTACAGAAACATGTTTACCATCGAGTCCAACGGCATCCAGCATGGCCTTTAGACACTGAAAACACACGAAAAAAGAAATGAAATACAGAAATGAATATATAAAAATAAAATGAATATTAAAAGTACACAAAACAAAACTTTTTTTTTTTTTTACATACTTCTTTCACTGTGCAAGTCTTTTCCACAATAATGTCCATCTCTGCACCAGCAGAGGGCGCTGCACCCACAAAGAAGTGCAAAAAAAGCTGGAGAGCAGAAAGAATATTTCTAAATGTGAAATCAAAAACAACTTTATGTGTCACTAAAATGTGAAAAAATATGACACTGGTGCAGTAACGTTCACCTGCGCAGTAAAAAGAAGAAAGGATTTATTGAAGACACACACCTGCGATGCCCTGGGGGCGTTCCCCGCACAGAGAGTCAGTGTGGTCATGAGGCGCACGCCTGCGTCCCGAACACTCAGCTCCTCGCACACTGTTACATCAACCACAGTCACACAGCAATTAGTCCAAACGTTTACGGCTTCAAACACACGAGAGGAGGATTTAAAAGCAGGGTGAGAAGCTCGTAAAACTTTAATGAGGGGAGAAGAGCAGAGGGGTGTGTCTCTTAATACTCTGTTAAAGCATTGGGGGGGGGGATTCCCAGCTCTCCTGTGCGATTGAAATGGACCTCGGTTTGACATCTAACACAGTACCTGGAGGAAGGAGTTTCCCTGCGCAGTCCACCTGTCTCAAACAGTACGTGGCACCTGGAACAGAAAACCTGCTGATTAAAGAAAGAATCAACCGCATGTGATGTGATCGCCTCAGCAGTTTTACTGCAGCAGCATCTCAGTGTCATGTATCATATCTGTTAGATTACATGAGTGTGTGTGTGTGTGTGTGTGTGCTTTGCCTATAAGCTGCAGCTCCTCTATTGCTCTCTGCTTCACATCACACAGCAGCTGGAGAGACAGACACAAAAACCCTCGTTTGGATTTTTTTTTTCCTCGAGTTGGAGCAGCTGATCGTCAACTGTCGGATTCCACAAACCACTGACCATGTTTCCTGTTGCTAGAACCTTGATTTGCCTCCTCTCCTCCTTCTTCTCCTCCTCCTCCTCCTCACCCCCTCCATCGAACTCCACTTGGAGCCAGCGGCAGTCCGACGGAGTCGTCACCGTCACCACATCTCCGCTGATGGTGACCATGCTGAACAAAGTGAACAGGTGGGATTGAAAAAGGGACAGGGAGAGTCCTGGTTGAACTGATGAACTCTGACCCCACCTGCTATCCAGTGACTGCGGCTCCAGCACCAACAGAGCATCGCCGTCTTTCAGCGACAGCTCCTTCAGCGTCCGCTGCATGTCGTCGGGGGGGATCACTCTCCACCCGCTCGCTCCGCCGCCCTCCTCTGCCCCCAGTTGGCCTCTCTTTGTCCCCGTACGCTCCTGACACAGCAGACTCTCCTCGGGCTCCCCCAGCGCGTCCCTCACCTCCCTGAGGGTGGCTCCTCCAGCAAACGCCCGTGCCTCCTTTTTAAGCCCTGGCCCCCCATTTTCAAAACCAGCGCTGGCGTGACCGTCCTCGCATCTCTCCTCCGCCTCCTCTTCTCCACCTGCCCCCAAAAAGGGACGGACAACTGTCAGCAGCACTGGCTCCCACTCGGCTCCGGTGAGGACACCCGAGCCCCAAACCTGTGAACACACACATCAGTGTAACAGAGTTGTGTAGTGCCTTTACTCAGCTTTATTGGAGAGAAAATGTGTACTTTAACTACAGTTTTAGGTACATCTGTGTATGTGTTAAATAATATTATTTCAGGGGTCGTTCGTTTTGATGTTGTGATACAACGATGATTCGAGTTAAAAACATCTACAGCACAAGTTAAGCTAGCTCATGTTAGCGTGAGTAGTTAGTGTTTAAACTACGACTCCCAGTAGGCTTTGCGGTAAATGGGAAGTGGCGTGCTACGTGCTTCAGAAGAAAAGAAAAAAATTTTCGCAATGCCATGAATGTAACTCTGCACCCGTTTTTTTCTATAAAGAACCGTTCTTCTAACCGTAACCAGTTTGTAGTCACAGGGATCTGTACGGACTCCTCATGTCCTCACCTCTCGGCCGTTCCAGACAAACAGGTCGCAGTTTGTGCACACGCCCGCACTGTACAAGGAGACACTGTCATCTGTAAAAAAGTTTAATTTGGAGTTAGAGAAACGTCCATCTCCCATCCCACTGAAGCTGAGGAGCTTTGCTAACCTGTCAGAGTGTTGTAGAGGTGCAGACCCGCTGGAAGACACTTAGCCACAGTCAGAGCCATGTCCCCTTCCCAGAGTTCCTGTTTCTACTCACACACACAGAAAAAAAACACCGCTCATCTGCTGCTGCACTGCATCCCACGTCCCAGCAGCCACTGTGTTAGAAAGTCACCTGGTAAACAGCTAAGCGCAGGTCTCCGACAGTCTTTCTCCGATCGAAACTGAGGGTGGTGGTGGTGGTCTCGTCGGGCTCTTTGTCGACGGGCTGCAGGGCTCCGTTCTTCAGCCTGTAGCCGGGCGCCAGGTGCAGACGCAGCTCCACGCTGTTGTTACTGGCGTCACACTCCTCACTGAAACAGGAACAGCGTGGACTCAGATCTATCGTTTTGACATCTGTATGCTGACTGAGGCTCGACAGATCCATCGAGGAGGAAAGAAGAAGAAGAAGAAAAAAAAAAAACAGGAACATGATTGGGTACCGCTTCTGCTTCAGTCTGATGTTCTCCTCTTCAGCCATCTGGATCAGGTGAGAAGGAACTTTATAGTGAGGAGTGCTCAGTGCTGTCACACACAACGAGACAAACTGATTACTACTGGTCCTACACTTCTCCCCCAGCACAAACGGAACCTGGGCTCTTCACCTTCACTGGGCCTGAGCAGCTGGGTTTTCCTGTAGAACAGCATGTAGGCGCTCTCCTTCCCCTGGAACTGCTTCTCTATGTCCGACTCTCTGATGGACGTCACAGCGGAGTCATTGAGGTCAAACCAGTGGCGACCCTCGGGCCAGGGCTCTGCTTTCTGCTGCTGCTCGTCAGCAGCTGCTGAGGGATCAGAGTCGTCCGTCTGCTCAGCGGGATACGGGGGCTCAGCCACAGGGCTTGGGGGGTTTGTCTTCAGTGCCACTCTGGTCCCACCGGACACCAGCATGAACACGTCTCTGTGGGACTGCAGGAACTTAACGGAAACAGGAAGAGAAACCTGTTGATTAGCGTGTGACATCCAGAACATTCCGTGAAACGTTCGACAGAGGACACCAAACCCACCTTCCCTATCGGACCGTGTTGTTTCCTGAAGGTTTTACTCCAGGAAGAACCGGTCTTATCCATGAGTTTCTGGCCCAGCTGATCCAACAGGACACTCTTCGACGGCTCCTAAACCAGGACATGGGATTAACTGGGGCTGCAGCACTGGCTCAAACTGAGAAAAGAGTCTGTTGCTGTACCTGGGAAATAATGGCAGACAGGACCGACAAAGGATTGTCCTCTTTTAGTTTCGTCTCTGGCTTGATGTTGTGTCTTTCTTTCTTGTGCGTCTTCGGTTTGCTGTCCTCCTCCTGACAATCAGAGCACAGAGGTGCCGACTCTCTCAAACCACAGAAGTCACGAGGCCGAGCGGGTGTGGAAACAAACCGTTCTCACCGGAGGCTCCCATTGGCCGAGCTGGTCAATGTCCCTGATGTAAACATGGTAATGGCCGCCATAGCAGCCGCCCTTATGGATGATCACAGAGAACAGCTCATAGCGGTATTCGGAGTCGTCTCCATCAGTCTGCAAGACAGGAACAGAAAACTAACAACAGCTGAGGATGAATATTCATGAAAAACAACAAAAAAATAATTCCTAAAACAACTGTACCTGTTCACAAAATGGCCGTAGGTCGATGGTGAGGGGGAAGCTGTAGCGCCCCGTCTCTTTGTATCGCTCACATTTGGCAAAGTCGAAGCTGAATCTCAGCAGAGACATCGTCATGAAGGGAGGGAGTTTCTTCAGTTTGGCCGACTGCAGAAGAAAGAAACAGAAAGAAGCAGTAAAACGTAAGTGGATGTTCCCAGTATGTGATGGTCTGACAGACAACATTTCCACCCTAACAGTCGCCGTTTGAACCGCGTACTGACCTTAGCAGCGGTGACCAGTCTGTCACACTGGGCACAGCGGTACAGATTGTTGCCCTCAAACAACTCTTCCTCCACGAACATGTTCCACAGAGCTTCCTCCAGGCTGGACACTCCACACACGCACACCGTGAGGTCCAGGAAGTCCTCCTGCACGAGCACAATCGCAACAACGCCGGCTGAGGAGAGGAAATCACTGCGACAAGCCAACGAAATCGAGGAACCGTACTGAATCCAAACGGACGCGATGTCTTGAAGAAGCCGAGGGAATAGGGCGAACAGACGGGACACACCTGTCTCTGGCTGACGTTTCCACACTCGTTGCACACGATGCTGTTGACAATGGTACCGTGGTACAGCCGGTGGATGAATGTACTACCGCTGGTTCCCACCAGAGAGTGCTCCAAGGCGCTGAACAGAATCCGGTTCAGCTCCTGCACGTCGTGCTGATTAGTTCCCTGAGAAGGAAATGACAATGTTTATTAATTGGTTGTTTGTGTCACATGTCGAGAATGACCAGCGGGGATCCTTTTTAACTGCACATCTCCATGACTTTTCCTGTTGTTTGAGGGCAAATTTAGGACCAAAAATCTGTGCACACAAAGAATGGAAGAATAAATCCCATGTCAGCATTTATCCAGGATCCATTCAACACAAAGCAGTGACTCTGACAGGTTTATACTGGCTGTGTAAACCCTGGAATACAGAATGCAAATTCATGTGTTCTCTTTTATCCATTTGCTTGGGGTGTGTGTGTGTGTGTCTGTGTGTTGTGTGTGTGCGCGCGCCTGTCCAGTATTGTATTTACATCAACCTCTGAGGTCATCTAGCTGGGTTGGTATTTACTTCCGTACAGGTGAACAGCCTTTGGACAAACACAAATTCCTTCCACTCCGTTTCCAGCATCCCTCTACCCACCATGACTCGACAGGAATATAAATCAGTCTCTGAGAAGGAGAACGGGTAACCTGAGCCTCTCTTTCTCTCTCTCTCCATCTCACTGACTAAGAACATGGGACACTGACCTCGCTGCTGTTCCAGCCGAAGCTGTCCGTGAGGTCGGCGGTGGAGGCGCTCTGCTGATCCACCAGCAGCAGACGGGCAAAAAGTCTCTGGAGCTCCAGTGGAATCACTCGCACCTGCGGCGGGTACAAATACGGGAATGTCACAACAAGTCACACTGCGCTCGTATAGTTATGAAAACGCTTACTTTGGCCCCCGGTTTGTCTTTGTCTTCCAGACATCCTAATTCCTCTGGCCCCAAACTGAATAGCTCCTCTGCGCGCACACACACACAGATTAATACAGTACAACAAAACAAATCACTGGGGCCTGTTCCAGTAAACATGTTTAGTGAAAATCCTGAATTTGTTTCCTGAAATGAAGGAAGTTTGCTTATTTTTACCTCTCGAGCCGAGGACTTTGTTTGTTCGTTTGTTTGTCTGTCTGTTAGCACAAAAACCTAAAAAGCTGTGAAAACATTTTGATGAATTATTCAGGAAATACAGATAATGGGACCGGGGGCAGATGATTAAATGTTGGTAGTGTTCTGGAACCATCTGGATCCAGCAATTTTTTAAAGGATTCTTTATCTGGATGCTACGACCCAGAATAGGAAATGTAAGACCACAATTGAAGGTTAAAGCATCCAACTAACACCAAACTGTAGCTGAGAATCTGCTGAATCAGCACAGTGCACAGATTTGTTGTATAGTTCTGGAGATATATCAAGAACAAAAACGGTGAATTTCGGCAACTATTGAATTAAAACTGATATCACAGTGTTTCCAAATGGTCATGTTTTCTTGGTTAATGGATCTATTGATGTATATAAGATAATGTTAGGTAGATCGATATTTGGTGTAAATCAAAATATAAAAAAAACATATTTGGTGGAAATCTAGACATGGAAACGAGCTGCTTGTCGGAGGTGTGCGGAGGTTTTCTAGGGCAATTATACTTTCATGTAAACTCATAAATCAACCAAAGTGTCTTTTAAGGTTCATATGTTTGAATTCAATTCATCAGTAAGTCTGAAATAAGGAAACTTCTCCAGGGTTCTCCCCATTTCAGGATTAACAACTCCAGGCTTTTTACTAAACCTGCCCAGTGGAAGGGGCCCCTGGGTGTCTCCCTCCTGACCTCTGAACTCTGGGGTGAACAGCAGGCTCTGGAGCAGGGAGTTGAGGTAGCAGGTGCCGCCCTGGTTCTTGATGCCGCACAGATTGCTTCTTCCGCGGGGTGGAGGAGGCTCATCTCCCCCCTTCGCGACTCTCCCTCTGGAGACAGTCGAGGAGAAGCTCCCTTCCTCCTCCTCCTCCTCCTCAAAGAGATTCCCAAACATCCTGTTTGAACGTTTTGTCCCGTTTTGTCTCGGTGAAGGACTCGTAGCAAACGTCGTGGTTTCTCTTGCTATCTCATCTTCGTCTTGCCGAGTTCTCGGTTGACAATGGCCGGACTGACTCTGAAGTAAGAAGACTTCACGGGACTAAACATAGCGACTAGTGACCGGATGTGAATGCACTCAAATCGCTGCTCAGCTAATATTACACTCAAACAAAGACGAATCGATCTCCGGCTGTTTGCGTGTCTCCTCTGGTCTGACAACTCAGCGACAATAAAACACAAAAAAACTCTGACTGACTGAAACGGTCGATGTCAACACAACCGGAAAAATGATGTGTTGTTACCAGAACAGTATGATGTACGTTTATTCAAAGCTGGGCTCTTTTCCCTTGTCCTTTCCTCTTGTCTTGTAAACGCCAACACAAAAAAGGTAAATAAAAATGCCGTCGTTGAACTGTAGGCAGCCATGTTTCTTCCTGGCTGAAATTTCGCGATGCAAACTGGTACTTGTAGTATCACAGTTTCGCTCAGGTCATACATAGGATTTTTTTATTTTATTAAGTACATACATAGCTATTCTATTATATATATTATTTATTAGCACATGAGTCATTTCCAACAGTTATTTCACACCGATAGACTGGATTTCCGTAAACAGCGGTACTCGTTCATTTATGAGAACGACATTTCCCATGAGTCTACCCGATTCTTTCACCGAGTCCTCATGGGAGATGAAGTCTTAAAGCGACAAACAGGCATTACAATTAATAAAGGTTGGTATTTCAGTGCCTAGGGCCATCAGTGAATAATTCGCATAGCAGCCAAAGTGCTCATCAGCTATAAGAAAGAAATGACTTGGAATGAAACATTATATTTGATACCTTCGGGACAAAAAAAAAACCCAAAACGTTATTTTTAGTAATGTACTGGCACTTTTAGGCCTTACAGTATTTGCAATTGAAAAAAAAATCTATTTGAGAACAGAACAGAATTCCAAATGTTAAATATTTCTTTAATGCATTTACAGCCAGATATATATATCTACAATGAACACAAAGTTGACATGTTTTAAAACCTCTGCACACTCGTGTTTATGTGAAACTTTAATTGACACAATTGATTGGAAACAGGATTTTAACAGTCTTAAGTGATTGTTTGTTTTTGGCCCACTTCTTCCTTAGCATGTCTTTCCTCTCCTTAGGCAATTTTTAAAGACAATTACACCTTGTGTAATCTCAGTAGAGCTATGGACTCCTCCGAACGTGGTTGAAATCTCCAGGAACATGCTGTAAGCGTGAGCTCAGCAGTTGCTTGCTACAGCCCCGACAGTACTCTGAGTTCGCCGCATCAATATAAGGCACATTCAACTGAAAACCCTTTTCTGCAACCATTGTTTCACGCAGTGACACACAAAAGGGAAGTGTATGCCCTGATTTATACAGTCTATGGTACACACATATACAGTACACAAAGCCACACAATTGCACACAGTTTTCCACCTAATACATTTTGAGCTTGAACACTTTGGACAGAGGTGCCTTGGCGCTAGAATAGATTAGGTAAGATTCTCCTTCAGTGCTGAAAAACTCCCAGTCGCTGCATCCAATGGTTGGGAGCCAATGAACAGGAACAAAGCCTTCATATCCTTGCCACCTAACGACAGAGACAGGCAAGGAATAAGTAGTGTGCTCACAGTCGCTAATTTCCCAAAATTCCGAATGTAAAAATGGTGTTTGCTGTCACCATTGTGGGTCAGGAACAATAAATAAAACCTTCAAACAGTGTTGGCGTGATGATTTCATGACAAGTACCAGTGAGCTATAGACAATCAGGCGGTGTGTATTTTATCACTCTGTGACAGGGTATTGAAGTTCAGTACCTGTATAGAATGCTGTTGAGAGAGTATGACTCTCCATTGAAGGAGTTTGCAACAACCAGAAAATATTCTTCCCCGAGGCTGAAGAACTCCCAGTCCACTGCACTGGAGAGAGAAAGGAATGCAGTGATGGTTACACATGTGTGTGTTCTCGTGGTTGATGTGTATTTGTCAGCACGTGCTTGGCGCTCCTCACCTGTAGGTGACAATATCCTGGAAGCGGACAAACATGTGCCCGATCGCGTCCAGCTCGTAGATGGTGGAGTTGATGGCATATCGACTCGGTCCGTGACTGTGGAGCCGGTGTCCGTTGGCAACGACTAAGAAAACTCTCCTACCGATCTGGAACATTTCCCAGTCTGTGGCACAGAATGTCTAGATTGACAGCGGGAGGGGAAAAAAAAGAACAAAAAACACATCATCCCTTGGGGTTTCTCGTGTGGACAGAGTCAAACATACTTGTGGACATGTTCAGGGCATGTATTAACAAATATTTAACAGTGAATCCTGAAAGCCAACCAAACCTCATCGTCACGCCACGCTGTTGCTCCAGTTGTGAGAGCGACGTCAGTGAACAGACAAGTTGTAAAAAGTCTCGCATCAATCAATATCTTTTAATTGTTTTATATGTGAACTGAAGATGGCACCTTAAAGTTAAGAGCCTGAACTTTACAGCTGGTTCGACGAGTGATGCGTTCACTTGCTGGTGTGCACACTGAGGAAATCTGAACTAGAAAAAGACGATACATGGTGAATAAATCCCTGATTGGTAACACGAATGATTTCTTCCCCCTCCTCTACTTGCTGGAAAAAGATAGAGAAGAAAGAGAAACGATGTAAAATGACTATAGAACAATATAAAACAATGATCAGAGTTAAGTATTTTCAGTCATTTCAAGGTGGTTTCAGGTGATTAATTTCCACCAGCCCAAAGGGTTTTCTCGGAATCCTTACATTCGACAGTGGAAGTCCCCTAAATCACCTTACAGTTTCTCATATGACTGTCAATGTGTCAACGCGCTCACCTCAACTGCTGCTCCATCCAAATATCTGATTCACTATCAGTTACATGTCAAAGCACTGCTATTGCTCAAGCTAATTGAGGCAACCGCACGTTCTATTTTTGTCCCCGTCTTAAGTATATGAACACGCCGACGCCTTGCTCTCCAGCTCTCTGTCATTACCCTCTTTAATCACCTGTGAGTCTGTATGGGCGTGTGCTGGCGCGGTTTACATGGAAAAGGATCCTGTCGGGAGATTCAAAGCTCTGCTGATGAGCAGATAATCACCCCCCCCAGTGTTGACTCCCTGACATTTGCAAAAGGTCCCGCCTTCCGTGTGATGTCATACGTTCACACCTTGATAGTCTGGAACACCTCAAAGCTCCCGTTGACCCAAATGTAGATGACAGAGTCGACGGATGTGGTCACTCCATCGAAAGCATTCGCCACCACCAGGAAATGATACGGTCCGACGGTAAAGAACTCCCAGTCGTAGGCTCCTGACGTCCGCAACTTCTGGTGAACTTCAAATGACTTCTTGGATCTGTTCCACTTGTATATCACACTGTCTATAGTGTGATTATGGTTACCTGAGAAACAAGGAAAGAAAGACACAAAACGGACAAAGAAATAGATCAATAAAACAACACTTTGTGTCGTTAAGCACAGAAAACATCCACAGAACTGTACGTTTTACCTATTCTGTGATTGGCCACGGCGAGATAGGTTTGTCGATTGATGGCAAAGGCCTCCCAGTCCCGCGCGCAGTGCGTCTGAAGGGACTGGAATCGAACAAACCGCTTTCGTTTTCTACTCCACTTGTAAATGACAGAGGCGTCGGCCTCCGGTTCTTTGCTCAAACTATCGTCTGACAGTCCTCCGGAGTTTGACACCACAAGAAATATCTGGATCAGCACAACGCAAAGGTGAAAGGTGGAAGTGTGCATTCATATGTCAGGGCTCGTTTTGCTTCGTTTATACCTTCTTGCCCATTTGGAACTGTCTCCATGCCAGAGCTCCATGAGTGCTGATGTTCTGGTAGAGCTGGAAACCTGTTTGGGTCCAGCGGTACACAGCTGAGCCAGAGGCCGTGGACCGGTGCGCCATGGCGGCCATCAGACCAACGCCAGGTACCTGGAACACCTCGATACCAGAGGAGAGAAAGTATGAAAAAAAAGTGTCTGTGAAAGGTCATCTTGATGGGTTCATTCATCGGCAGCTGGACTTGTAGTTTGCTTGAAGACTGACGGAAGCAAAGTCCAGTTTCCTATGAAGTAACCCAGCATGATACAAAAAAGGTGCTTTATGTTCTTTCGCAGTGGTTTTTCTACACAAAACCACCAATTCCCTAATTCATCTGCTCCATTTTCCCTCTTTGTATAAAAATTCTCTTGAACAAAAACACACACAACAACGTTCTTATGATAGCTAGTGTAATAATCCTTCACTTTCTTCCACTGATCCTTTGAAACGGTTTGACGCGCCGCCGGGGAGCTTTGACTCCTGGAAAACCTCCGCTGAGTAGGAAAGGAATACTCAAAGGATGGCGATAATTAAAGGCTAACACAACATGTTTTTATGAGGTAACCTCATCAGCCAGAGGTGGATCCACAACAGAGAACAGCCTCCAAACCAAAACCACAGTCAAGATGAAATTTCACAAAAGTTAATTTCAGTAATGGAGACCTTACTGGAAGTATCAAATTAAAACGCAGCTAAGTGCACGTTATCCCTCAAACAACTCATCAAGGATTTCAAACTTTCTGACCATTAAAATAAAAAGAAGTGTATGCTTTATGCTTCCCCTCATTCATGTAGTTATTTTCCTCTTTTTATGTAGTGTTTTACGGTATTTTAAGGAAAAATACTTCCTCTTAGAGCAGGGACAACTGGGGAAGAAAGTGATACTATTTTCACTGTGATTTTATATATCATGATATATACATATATTTACAGTTTTCAACATAATATATAATTTATTGTATATAATATATATTTCATACACATATAATAATAATCCTGAAGTATTCCTTCAGTTGGAGCAGACGTACCTCGACGTCATACGTCTCTGAGCTGGTGGTGAGAACCTGATGCTCCAGCACGTAGTCCAGCCGTTGGTGACCTGAGCAGATGGACAAGAGGTACGTTTGTCCGTATTCAAAGTGTCCGTATTCGTTTGCCCCGGTTGCCGTCTCACCCTCGAGCACGGTGATCCACGCCGAGCCGTCGCAGAGGTAGAGGCCTTTCCTCAGCGGGTTGAACCACAGCTGACCCCGGAGCGGCTGAGAGCACGGCCGCTCCACGCCCACCGACACCCGCCCCTCGGTTTCGTCTGACGGTTCAGGAGTCACAAATAACGACTCGGGACAACGCGCAGAGGCAGACAGCTTTGTGAAATGCCGTGTAAGTTACCATCGGGAGTCAGATAACTGTCGGCCCCCCCAGGAACATCTGACAGAAGCGGTGGAACTGACAGAGCTGCTAGTTGGGCGAAGGCAGACGGGCACATCTGACCGGTGGCGTCTGAGCCCGGCACCAGAACCAACTGTCTCAACAGCCCCTGAACGGGGCGACAGGTTTGACTGTTTCAGCCACAAAAAGACAAGATGCACTCTACTTACAGGAGGATCAGTCAGTCAGGAGGAAGTCTTACCGAGAACAAACCTTTCCATCTCCCCCGACTGCCAATGTGGACACGGGCTGCTTGAAAGTTTGGATCGGCGGGGAAAGGCCCCGAGGGAACTCTGGTTACCCAAGAAAATAGAATTATTTCCAAATGAACAAACCTGTGGAAGATCTGGACATTTCTGAATGCTTGCTTCTTATGTAAGTACGTTGTAACAACAAGTATTTGGAATTTTTAAAAATGTATCAAAGTAAAATAAAAGCATTTCCAGTCAGAAGGATCCAAGATCTCGAGATGATACAACCACTTTTTGGTGAAAATGTTCTTTTCTTTTTTTTTTTTTTACGACGTTGGGAGACAGCGGCGTCATTGTACAGCCTCTGTATGGGCTGATATTTGTCCAGCCAGAGGGAGTTTCCACTCGCATCCATCTATCAAACACTGTCAGGCCACTAGGATATGGCTGCAGGGTGTGAACATATTTGAAGCAGTGCTGCTGTGTTGCGGTGAAGGATCTGCTGCCCCTCAGGGGGTTTAGGAGGGAACAGGAAGAGGGGATGATGGGAGACAGACAGTGAACGCACCCATTTCACACACACACACACACACACACAAAAATGTGAATGACAAAAACTAACGTACATCTCTTGCGTGGAGCTGCAGTCCGACGTGAGCCGGACGTGTCGGCTGCCGATGGACAGAACCAGCGTGTGCCACTGGTTGTCAGCCAGTTGGCCGCTGCGCAGCGCCCACTGCTCTGTGACCCCTCTTTGACCTTTGAAAAGGAAGTGAAGGCGGTTTCTGGAGAATCGAAGTCCCATGATGATGCTTCCACGCTCTGTGCTGTTCTTCACTCGCTTCTTCTCCCTCTTTCCATGTTGCTCTCTCTCACTCCTTGTCAGCATCTTCTCCACGTTCTCCTCGTCTTTCTCCTCCAAAGATCCTGACTCCGCCTTTTTTGGCTCCATTATCGAAAAGATATACTCATTTCTCTGAAAAGTAAATAACGACAGCGTTAGTCAGGGATGGGAATTGTGTATCCTCAAATACTTGAGGTCTTTCTCACTTTTCTTGGTGTTCAACACTCCAGAGGAAATATCCAAAGAAAAATCTGTTGAAGATGAACTGATCCATGTAATCTGCTCTCAGGTTGATTAAGACTTTTTTTGGGGGCCTTTTCAAAATGGCTGGTGTCATTAAATGGCAATTTTTTTTTCCAAAATCTGACAATTTGCTGGCTGTATTAGTGTATTTTTCATGTGTCAGGCTTTAGAGGGTTACAGCTGTACAGAACAAAGACAGAACTCACCTTCTGTGTGACGCCAGTGACTTTCAGTGTCACAACAATGGAGAACTCTTTGGGGAAATAGTCACAGTTCACTGGCAGCTGAGCGGAGGGAAAGGTCACGGGGTCATGGGGGCTTGAGAAATGGACGCCCCTCACCCCTCCAGCCTGCCTGATGTGCACCCCTGCCATGAGTCTGGAGGCGTCGCTGTCAAGGACAAACGAGAGGAGATCCAGAGGAACCAGGTCTGAAAACAAAAAAGAAATAAGGTGGTCAGGTAGATCATCGATGCTCATGAAGGCGTCAAAGAGACACAGTGACAAAATGGCCGTTCCTTCATGGGAATGTTTGGAGAAGGCCGCCTGTGATCATTTCTCTGTCTGCGCCGATTTTAGGTGTGGAGACAAGAGACAACTTTTTGTATATTCATATGAGGGTGAAATAGTAATTTTTGTCTTCAACAGTATTTATTATACTTTAGTGTACTTAAATACATCTGCAAGAGAGGTATGAGACTTCCTGCTGCACCAAACCTTTGTCTTCAGACCTTTGTACAACCTCCAGTGTTCTTATTCAGCACTGACAATTTGTGCAGTTACTTATTGCGGCGGACTGCTGAAACCAATTGGAGAAGGAAGAATTACTCGCTTAACTTGCAATCTATCACAAAGGGTCACAAACCGCCCCGCTTGAAAGGGGATAAAAGGCTCCTGGGTGGGACGAGCTGCTCTCAGCTCCTAAATGAGGGCTTGAACCAGCGGCCTGCTACGACAAATAGCCCAGGGTGACATGGAGCTCTGGGGTTCTTAGGAAGGAGG
>CAAKHB010005665.1:0-34869 GCA_901007665.1 Aeoliscus strigatus | reverse complement strand
GGGGGGATGTTATTAGGACGGGAGAACCTCAGAAGGACACGGAGGAGATATCAAATAACGAGTCTTAATATTCGGATAGAATAGAAATCCTAAGCGCGTTCGATGTCTGTACTTGTTAGTGGATATTAATTTAAATTAATAGGGCACACAACACCGCACACACAAGCACGCCCTCTGTACTGTAAGCAGATGCAGACAGGAATTATCCAAAAGAATTTTAGCTGGAGGGGGTTGACGGCTTGTAGATTAACCCATGAACCTTCCACTGAAAAATCATTACCTGAACATCTTAAATGTGAGGTAACGTGCAGTAAAACAGAGAGCATGAGAGGGAAAAGGGTGAATAAAACCTGTACCTGTACATTGTCTCCATGTGGTCGTGTCGATGACCCTTGAGCTGAGGAGAAGGAGCTGCACAAGTATCAGCGCTGACATTACCAACAGCCCGTTAGTTCCCAGCTGGTACGAAAGTCTCCATATCAAGGTATTTCCATAAGTCTTCTTCCTCTATCTTAGGTGGCCACACATACCTGACCGCTGTGTATCCCTCAACACATCTACCCAAAGCACTGCCATCCAACAAAAAGTGTGCGATCACAAGAGAAACTCAAAGTTCATGAAGTTTTGCAAAGGGAGAAGGAGAGGGTTCCAGGTCGTCTGTGCTTGGGGGAGAAATCCATTCATCTGTGCAGAGACTCCTGCACCTGCAGCCCCTTTTAAACAGCGGAGCCATGCAAATCACCCAGCAGCCTGTCACTCATCCTCCCTCCACCGCCTTTGGTAACACGGAGCTGCCACACGGATGAGCTGCTCCACTGAGCGTCACGCGGAATATTTCATACACAGTAAATGTCTGTCAAAGGACGTGTCCTCGGGGCGCTCAGCACACGGAGCAGTGGAGTTTCATCATGGCAGAAGGAACAGAGGAGAACGTCTGGAACCTCTGGGTGTCTGAGGCACCGTTTTGTCCATACTGGAGCTGTGTGTTTCATTTCGCTCCATGTGTAATGACACAGGTCAACGTGCCACAGAGAGTTCATGAATGTTATTGTTATGGAATGTGTGCAACACTATCGTCAGACTCGGGTTCATCGCTCCTGTCAGAGCAAGTGGAACACAGTCGGTGAGGGAAAGTTGTCATGTGACTATTCTCTTGCATTTATTGTATGTTTACTTAAATATGCACATTCTACATGATCAGTATTTGTCTTTTTTTCATCGATCATGCACATACATACCTTAAGTTCTACTGTAAAGCCATAAAATTCTGATGTGGGACAGCAAATGCTTGTCTTTTATTAGTCGTAAGTAAGTAAACTGTCTGTTTAGTGTGTAGGGTGGGGGAGTCATCTTGTTGTTATCAATGAATATTAAAAAAAGGGGAAATTATCCAGTGTGTTTGTGATTTTTTTTTAATACTGTGAGTACTACTTAAGAATGGCAGGAAATGAGATGGCTCCCCCTCCCCCAGCACAGACATGTCCCATATCATGACCTGAGAAGCAGAGGTATGTACCTGACCCCAGCTGTTAGGAACAGAAACCAAACAAGGAGGCTGAGTCAATGTTGGGACTTCTTTTTTTTCATTCAAATAACAAAAAAAGTTATTTGTTAGTTTGATTTGTCCATAATTCCTGATCACCTGTGGTGTGTGAGAGAGAGAGAGACAGAGAGAGAGGGATGGCAGCATCTCATCGTGTTTGATCTCTCAGAATCTCATCCACCGACCAGCACATTTACAAGGCAAATGTGCGGCACAGATCAGGATATGAGATTTCTGTCTTTCCTTCCTCGCATCCATGGAAGTGGTCTAAAAGTAGACAAGTTTGTCTTTTCCTTATTCCTGTTGTGACTCATCAGCTGCTATTATTATTCTTATCACTGTTCCACTTTCGCCGCATGCAGCTGCTCATTTGGTTCATCAGATGAGATTGACAGCAGATACATCAAAATACTCATCACACATCTGTAATTAATCAGAGCTTTTTATCTAAATTCAATTCATCTCGTTTCCACACATCATGTGGATCTTGTTGTATATACAACTTACATGTGCACTTCTTTCATTTGTGTTCATTGCTGCTTATATTTTTATTCTTTTATGCATTTATAATGGATCAGTGGCGCCCCCCAGCTGCCTTCCTGGTGCTTAAACCTGATTGATGTCACCAGCAGTTCTTTAACAAATATTTTAAGCAGCCGGGACCACCATGGGAATTTAAACCTCTTCACTAATCAAAAAAAAAAAAAAAACTACTTATGAATGAATTCAGGTCAGACAAATTTGGCACACAGCTTTTGGATGAACCCAGTCCCTTTTAGTAATCTACATAAAACCAGCGATTTAATGGGGTTTTTTTTTCGATACAAGAAAGAAAAAAAATGCAACATATCTGAGTACCAAACTATATTTATTGTATACAGTAGTAAAAGACCACAAATAATGTACAAATCAGTAGAGAAACAAATAACATGACAAGACCCAGGCCCCGTTCATTACATACTTTAGCTAACCCAGACTAATGTGTTCGCCAGCTCAGAAGAGCTCTGTCCACCTGAGTCAGTTCTTCAAATGTAAGTGGAAGGCCAATTTGTCTCAGATAACTGTGCTCTTAATTTGAAAGTAAAGTTTACCATGAGGGGAAACCAGGATCATGTCTTTCGAAGCAAATCTTCAATAGTATTCACACGCACACACACATTGAGCATGTCTCTGTGTACAACATGGTTTTGACAGTTCTGACAAACGCATATTGTTAACGGGGGGAGGGAGTGGTAGAGAAAAGAGGCGAGACCCCGAAAGGTTCTACTGGCTGGAGCTAGAGAAGGTGACAGTTCCGAACAGCAGGTGGCAGCGCAATTGTTGGAAGCCAAATACTTGTCTCTACATACATGTGAGCAATGGAACCGACTAATGCTGTAAAATGGTATCGGATGCACACAGGAACAGGAAAAAAAGATGCAGGTTTGAGTAACATTTTTTAAAAAAGAGAAGGGGAGGGGGGTGTTTCTGCTGTGGCCAAGCATTGTTACTTTTGAATGTTAAATACATTATGGGAGACGGAACACACGAGAGTCCTGACGCTCAGTCAGTTCTGCATCATGATCGCATCTTAAATACTCTGAAATGTCAAGTTTGCTGCACAAAAACTTGATAGATGGTGCAGGTGCATATCTTTGAGAGAGAAAAGAAACATATCTATGTTCTACGTCAGCTGCAGAATGACTTGGAATTCCTTAATATGTCACCATCTACCGCTAACCTATGGACGCATCTAGAGCAAGGATGGAGGCACCACACAGAGGTGGACGGGAGAGGCTCAACGAACGGAAGCGGCAGAATATTCTATGACATTCCTTATCAAAGCAGATTGGGGGGTGGGGCGGGGTTATTGTCTTCCCACAGTCCAATCAGAGATGAGAAAAATGCATGTTTTGGTGTACACTTACAAGAAAAGAAAAAACACAGGGAGCTTTGCCTGAGAAGACCCCCCCGCCCCAAACCGCCACCTCCAGCCCTGACCACAGGTGATGCCTACCTGAAACATGGATGTGATGTAATAAAGGTTAGCTGAAAAAGCTTGTGGGTTTTGAGCTGATAGAAAAGTAGCTTCGTTTAAAGACCTGAAACTCTCTGAGGACTTCAACAAAACTGACTTTAACCACACGTAAAGACTGTTGTTGGTACAGAACTCAAGATATGACTGCAAACACTACTGTGCCTACTGTACAATTTAAAAAAAAAAACCACTATCGCCACTGGTCGGGCTGCAGACACAAAGAAACGTAATATTTCCTCAATTCGGTGGGTCATTAGCAGTTGTGGATATTGTTACACTAGAAGCTGCCCCCTCCATAGAAAACATCTAGAACCAGCTGTTCTGCCAGCCTACATGCGTAAGGATAATAGAGATGTCACAGCTGACCCCAGAACAGCGGAGGAATATCTTCCAGTTGTTCCCGACCACAGCCCACGGGGGGCTCGACTGACCAGTGACCTGCTCAGTCAGAAGACGTTGAGAACAAAAACTCGTACGTTCCACTTCAAGAAATCACAATAAACTCAGAGGATGCACCTCACGCCCACTGGAGTCTGGGTGGTACTGTGCATTACTCCCAAAGAATCTTACATCACAACCATAATGTGAATTCTGAAAAAATTAATGTGTTTTGCTACTAGAGTGACCGCGGTAAATCAAATATGGAGAGGTTGGTCTTTGGAGTACTGGTCCAAGCCCCAGAACATCTGTCTATCATCCATTTCTGTTATTTCTCAAAAGAAAAAAAACATTGCAGAACTATGTGGCAAAAGCACGTAAAATGCAGAGAATTAAAATACATTTTGACAAAAGAGCAGGGTCATAACCAGACACAACAACAAACAAAAAACACGAGAAAGCAAAGTGAAATGGAAGGCGGGTGTGTATTAAGTTCAAACAGTGCTTCCACTTCAAAAAAACAAAACAAAACAAAAAAAAAACGAACGAATCGTCACGTCCACTGCCAGCGGCCCATGGACACAAACTGTTGAGCCTTGTGTTCAACCCCGATGGATGAAACCGTGACAACAAACCGGATACCAAAGCTCTCAGTGGAGAATGAACAAGAACGAAGCACTGACAAAACCAGGAGGGGCCATGACAAGCTGTTGGTCCAATTACAGCCAGACGTTAATGTCATCCTGATCGGCCAGCACAGAGACCGTTGACATGCACAAAGAGTTCAGTCCTGACTGAGACGGTACGTGGACAGCTGAGGAGTTCCCCCCGCACCCCACAACAAAAAAGAAACATGACAGACATCTTTAAAATGAAGTAATAATAACAGTAATAAGCTGAAAAGAGTGATGGATAGGGGAGAACAGTGACGATGGCAGAGGGCGTGGTCTGAGGGTGGCCGTCAATGAGGTGGGAGGGGCTTAGCAGTGACCACCTGTCTGCTGCTGGAAAACATCTATGGTGTCTTCATCTTCCATCTCCAGCTGTTGGAGGCAGAGTTACAGATGTTCAGTTGAGTGAACACGAGTGGAGTTCTGTGTAGTTCGGTTTTTACAGTTCACCTCAGTGAGGTCAGAGATAAACAAAGGCGACGCGTTACCTGTGCAGGTGTATCCGTTTCATTGATCGGCTGGCCATCGAACCTGAACCTGATCTGCCTTATTGAGAGTCCCTGTGTGAGCGAAACAAATGAATGAGTTACTAACATACAGGTCGGGTTAAGGAGGATATATTGAAGGGCAGATGGGTTCACCTGTCTTTCGCAGTACGCCTTCATGAGTTTGCTGAGAGGTGTGTGTCTTTTGATTTTGAACTGGACCACCGATCCATCTTGCCCTGCAACCTTGAGGTTGATGTGATCATTCTCGGTCTTAACACCCTCCTGCAAGCAGAGAAAAAAGCGTCAACAGAGCATATATATAAAAAAAAAAACCTTGATGCCATTCGAAGTAAATGGACGCATTACAATTGTTGCAGTGGCTACTCCGCAGCTAACAGCGCTACTTCCGGTGACAGGGTGCTAACAGTTAACAAGCCGAAGCTAAAAAGCCGGTAACTTTCGAAGTAAATTGAAAATAACGCGGGAGGATGCGGTCACCTCATGCGGGGAAGTGTCGCTGCCACGTTATATTATACGTATTCAAACACAACACACTCGCGTCAGGCTGAAAATATGAGCCCCTTTGCAATAAAATGCGCAGTGAAAAGCCAGCAATGCTAACGTTAGCATAATTAGCTTCTTGCTAGGTGGTGCGAAGTACAAATGTCTATGGTGCGAACGACTGCTTAGCTCCCAGCTACCAATGCTAGCTGGTGTGTTTTATTGGCGCCGTGGCAAAAAGCCACAAAAATACTGGAATTACATGAGCAGCATCTTTATCTCACTGTTCATGTCAGTACGTCACCCCTGTTTGCGCCATATTGCGGCTGCGTCAGTTACAGCATTTGCGGATAGAGCGTGGCCAGGTTCCGACAAAGAAAAAAAAAATCCGCAAATGACAATCACGGTGTAGTTTCCATCCCTGCTCCCGGACGGTTTGTGTGTAGTCGGTCCGACGAATAGTGTTCAGTGCCAGACTACTGTGAGCCGCGATTGCGGCAGCAAATGTTAAGAAGCGGGAGAACTCATTCATTTGCGAAACAAACACTGCGCCGATTCGGGGAAACGTGCAAAGCAGGCCATTTTAGATTGCACATCTTAGAAATGGGTTGGCCGCAGCTCCAGTAAACCATCATCACCCCCTGGAACGGAACTAAATATCTTACCTTTGGCTTTTCCTCTGACATGTCTGCTGGATTTCGTGCGCCGATTATCACAAAAAGGACTAATTGGACTTTATTTGTCTCTCTGCCGCCTTCTGCCCTCTCTTCTCCTCCACTGACGGGTGCGCGCTTTGGACCGCTATCGCAAATGGCTGATTGGCTCAGAGGAGACCACGTGACTTGAACGTGTCGGGAGCGCGGACGCGGGGGCGCGCATTCATGCAAAATCCTCGGTCACGCGAACTGAGGAGCCATGACGCTCACGTCGACATATCGGACCGCTCGGACGCCATAGTGCTCTTGGTGACAAGTCTCTCGCTACTGACGTGAGCACGGTAATCAGTCATACGCTTCGGCAGACGTCACTCACTGCGACAGCACAGCAGCCCAAAAATGATTTTTTGGTTGTATTACCCCATACATACACGCCACGACTCTCCTATCATGGCAGCATCATTTTGTCTATATTACCCTTTTTAAAAATAATATAGCTAAGTGTTTATCTTCCTCAGATATTGAGGTTGAACTTGCAGCTTGGGGGCCCCCCTAGTGGTTCGGAGGTCCTATGCAACCGCATAGTCCGCATGTAGCAGGAAACGGCCTTGCCTCACAATAACGAACCCTTTGGCTTTAACTCACATAGCATAGAACAGAATAGAATAGAATTACTGGATGAATGATCCTGTGTTATAGCAGCTAACAATGAGGGGAAAAGAATACTTTGACAAAAGGTACAAATTACCAGCAAATCCCAAGGAAACTTTAACAGCACGAAACATATTTACAGATGTTTGAAGTAATAAAGGGTAAATATACAGGTGTGCAGTTGTGCAAATGCATAGTGCAGTTTTTGTAAATAAAAACTATGGATATTTCATTAAATATGAATATTCCAACGTATGTTAATGTTGCAAACCAAACAATGATAAAGGACAATGATGGAATAAATGTGGGTTTGCACTGGCTGACAGGAAAAGAGACCTCACAATAAACACTCCACTTAAGTTATAAAGGAATGAGAATCTGTATTAAATAAACATGAGGGGTCCTGGACATTTATGGGAGGGGGCTATAAACGTGTGAATTTCTCTTGGAGATGATTAAAGTATCAATCTATCTAGCGATAAGTCACTATTAAAGTCAGTGTCACTGCATTTTCATGGACATGTATTAAAATCCATCCATAGTGGAGCCACATTTCTGAATCTCATGAGTGAGTCCGGTAACAAGATATCTCCTCCCAGCATCTACCTTAATCTCCTCTCCTGCCCCACTACTAAAGAAGTATCTACCTATCTATCTAAAGTACACAAAACGCATACAGTGTGGAAAGACACAACATGAAAATGCACAGAACTTGCATGGTCAGCAAGTTTCCAGAGGTGATCGCAGCACCCAGCACCACAGCGAGCTCCTCTGTGGTCCGATGAGTCCCAGCAGCAGCTTCATCACACCTGATGTCATCAAGGCAGCTTCAACCCTTCCCGTTACGGTAAACTCAGTATGGTTTCACATTTAACTTGGATTTTACCTCCACAGGCTATGCAGGTTGACACAGTTTTCATCCGATTGTGAATTAAATGGCAAAGACCCTGATGGCCGATTATCATTTTTCATTTCAACATCAACCAGGTGATCCAGTCGTCTTTTAAAGGCAAAACATAAGTCCACTGATAGAATGACTGCTTTTATTATGTCTAATTGTGTTTTTACAGCATATACATGCAATGAAATAATTAGGCTTTAATTCCAATTTAGGATAAACTCTTACATCAATATTAAAAGGGACGATTTTGACTTCACGGGTATGTAAATTGTCAGAATCTACATAAAAACACAACAGGTTCCTATAAGTGGATTATACAGCTAAAACACAGAGTCCATTTGATTGTGTAAAAACACACAAAATACAAAAATAGGCTATACTTCAATAAAAAGAAATGCTACACAGGCCAACGCCTCAGCAGGGATGTATTGATACAGTGGGATTATATTGGTATGTCTATCAAAATATTGACTGACCAATAGCTGATAGCTAATTTTAATTGGAGTGTTTCCTATTTGTTCTGCCCAGTCAACAAAGAAATCTTCATTCTTATAAACACATAAAGTCTTTCAGCCCTTCATCACATCGTGGAATGAGCACTAATTACTCACTGCTTCGGTCACACTACCACCTACTGGATCGTAACCTGCAACTGCAGCCTGCCTGGGTCTCAAACGGAGGAGCAAAACCCCACCTATATCAGGTTTAACACGGGACAACACAATTTAAATTTACTGATTCTATCCTCTTAAGTCTGAGACATTTGTTCATGGTACGTGACTTTAACCTGAATATCTAAGGATTTCACTTGAATGTAATATATTTGGTGGGAGGACACTATATGATTTATGGGGTTTTAGAAACAAAATTATGGAGGATGTGACAGTGAAAACCTGTTGTTGTTGTTGCTGTATGTTTGTGTTCTCTACATTCCCGTTCCCGACGTCTAGATGATGTGACAGATATTCTAAACCAACTATTTCTTTTTAGATATTGTCTGACTTCTCGGGTCACATCTAATCTTAAAGCCACAACACATTCTCTTGATGTCTGTGGCGCCCGGAGCTGAGGAAGGAACATACGATTCACTGCGGACAAACTCTCATGCAAATCTGGAGTACGGATTCTGTCCACTTAAACCTGATGAGAAATAAAAAAGACACCACGGTTATACTTTGTTTGAGGACAAACCTTAATAATTCACGGCCTCTGAAGCAGCAGGAACGATGAATGTAAGTGTGTGAATGTCAGCCGGCTCACCATATTTCTTCCTGATTTCTTCATGTCTCTGTTTCATCTCTGCCCTCCTGAAAAGACAAAACATCCTCGTTAATCTTGTCGGCCCTCGTGCTCTCACACGTCACCATAAACGGGTTTGGGCTGGTAACATTCGGACGTGTATGTGTGTTGACTGTGTGTCTCCTGTGTGTCTTGTGCCTCGTGATAATTGCTTTTCCTTTGTGCCAGAAGAAAAGCTGATATGGAATTTGTCCAACTATGCAGCCGGGGCGGCTGCTGCGCCACGTCCACTGGAGCACGTAGATGTTAACTCACGTTAGGAATCATGACTGAGGAGTGTGTGCATCAACTAAAGGCTGAATAGTTGCACAGTGTTGTATGTGGGTTCAAAACACCTTTTTAATAAATAACTGCAAAGGCTACGACGCAGTTAAACTTCAGTCGCTGGAGAGAAAACTCACGTCGGCACAGTAACGCAGGACGGTCACAGTCAAGACTAAATCAGGTCACAGAAACGGACAGAGACAAGGGGAAACTTCTTCTTTAAGAGTGAGAAACCTGTTTTATTATCTGTTGTTTCCCGTTCCTCACAAAACCTTCAGACTTCCCTGAAACGGTCACACCCTGACCGCACTGAATGCAGATTCACGTTCAGTTTTGCTTCTGCAAGTTGGGGCTCATAGAAGATTTCTCTCACCTTTCGTCCTGCTTGGCTTTGGTTTTGTTGGCCTGTCGCTCCATCTTGGCCTCGAACCGTTTGGTTCTGACACACGAGCCAAAGAAGAAAGTTTACGTTAGTTTATGATAGACTCTGGCTCAGTGGGAAATGACAAGCTCACCACAACATCTATGACCTGTTCTACAACACGAGGCACAACTGCCCCGAAGCCATCAGATATTTTTAATATCCTGTACCTGTTTGTGGAGAGTTATTCACTTAATTTTGTCTCAATAAAGAAAATAAAAAATCAGCTGAGAGGTTGATTTTTGGAGCTTTCCGTGAGTCTTTGCTGATCCAACTTCAGTTACAATAGATAAACCAAATAGAAGAAGCATGACTTCTATGACATTATGAATAAATAATTCTTGAATGAACTGAAATTCATTCATTCAAATTCATTTTTAGACATTAGTATCTTTCTGCTGGGAACGTCTCGGAGGCTGCGGGAGGTTCCGTGCAGGACAGCGGGTCAGAGAAGGTTTTCGGTGTAAAAAACACCGTCACCCCAGCTCAACACCTACAGGAGATTTTCAGCTAATCACAATTTCAGAATCTTTGCCAAGCTTGGCCAAGATGTTCTGGCGAATCAATCCCGACACATTAATGTGTGAAAAATCCCCAGTATTTCACTGACACAATGTTGTTTTCGTAAACACATGAGCACAATGAATGGGGATGTTTTGTTTTTGTTTTTTTAAACGTCTTTGGAGGACGCTGACTGATGGAGACTTACCCAAAGTTTTCACACTTGCAGCAGCAGAACAGGCAAACCAGGAAGGCGATGATGAGAACGCCGCCAAACACGGCCAGCGTGATGATCAGGGTCTGGAAGTTCACTGCCGAGCACAAACAAAGAAACGCAGTGAGCCGACAAGTCCCATTCACACACACTTGGACGCCGTGACGGGGGCTGTGTGTTTACTGCCTCGTGTGTTTCATGAGACGGAGAGGAGACGTGTACCGAAACACACAAATGGTTCATCCAATCGGCGTACGCCTCTGTCACTCGCCGTATCGTTCTTCACTCGTTCTGATGCTGTTTGAGGTGAACGTTGCCCTTCATGGTGGCAGACGGCCGTTTGAGAACACCCCATTGTGGGTGTTGTGGCATTTGTGCAGTATTTAGCTGGAGCGTAAACGTCCCACCATTGCAAACGTTCTGTAGATCTCTTAAAAACACCGTCGGCGTAATGTGATTTGTAAAGAATTTCCCTTTCCTGATGAACAGAAAACACAATACGGTAAATTGTTTTTGTGACCAAAAATCTTTACCCACACAGACCAGATTAACAGGGTGAAAATGACACTTTCAAACAAGGGCACATGTTTCTAGTGTCTATTGATAGTTGGGGGGATGTAACAGGGTCAGCTTGTGTGTGTGTGTGTGGGAGTGTGTGTGTGTGTGTTCTCGTACTCCAACAGAGCCCCCAGCGGGCATCGTTCAGCGGACAGACTGCATGCGGGGGAAGGATGGTCCTCACAGGGTAAGTGATGCAAGACTTGGTTTTGATACACCACAAACACTGTGGAACAAACAAACACACACACATGAAAATGGAGAAGGAGGGTGGAACGCACCAGCCAACTCCTCAAACCAGTCCAACAGGTGTGGAGGAGGAGGAGGAGGAGGAGGAGCGGCCTTCCTCCACCTGCTGGAACATCCGAAGAGAACAGAACTCACCGTCACATTTCGCAGACATTCCTCACAACTTGTTCCATTCTTTGACTCGCAATCTGCTGGAGGAAAGGGGGTTAGTCTCAGCACCCGGACACAAACAGAACGTCATTAGTCACAAACGGAGGTTATATGAGAACACGCTGAGCAGCAGGTGAATGGGGCCGGCAGGTCTGAAAAACACAGAGGGGGTTTGAGACCGCTGCTAATCCTCCCGGGACCTTTTCCATGGAGACAGAGGCAGTAAACACCAGTCATGTTGTGATCAGCAGACCCACAGATCCACTCTAAGTCTCTTTTTCGTTGTTTGCATACACAAAATGGATTGTATCTCTGAAAACAAAACCTGAGGGGGAGTGATAGACAGCTGTGATTGTTTGACAGTGAGGAAGGAACAAGTCAAACACACAAAAACGTCTGTGTATGTTGGATTAGTAGGGAACAGTTAAGAACTGCTTATTGATCACTGCAGTCTGCCCAACAGTTTCAATCAAGTCCGATTTAGACTGATTTGTTTACTGTTTTATTCTCGATGCTGACAATAACCAGTAAATAAAAAACATAAAATAGTAATTTGAAGATAAGGTCATGAAGTTAAAGTAATAAAACGTGGTTTCTTCTCTTACCTCCGCCAGGTGCGGACGACTGAGCCCCAACTGTGGCCAAGCCGAAGACAAGCAGCAGAACGGGGACAAAAGTCCTTGAATCCACCATCGTATGGAGCGAAGTCCCGGTGTGAAACACTCAGACGTCCGTCGGAGAGCAGCGGAAGGACAGAAACGTCCTGATTTCGACGGAGAGAGGCGAAGCTCCAGGAAACACTTGAGGTTCTGACGCGGACGCATTACGCACCAAACAAAGAGGAGGCGTGTGCGCGTGTGTGTGTGCGTGTGTGTGTGTGTGTGTGTGTGTGTGTGTGCCAGTCCAGCAAAAACACTCCATTACACACACGCTCAGGGTTGAATATATTATAAAATATTATAAAACTACATCACTACATTTTCCCCTTCTTCCTTTGAACAAATCTTCATATTGATTTTATCAACACTTCTATTCTTTCTTCATTCTTTCACTATGTGGGTAACTTAGTGATGTTCTTATCTTATCTTATCTTATCTTGACAACGACATATCGTCCTACACAGACGGGACAACACAAGACAACGTGTCGTTTCATTCGGAAAACAGTCATTTGAAAAGGATTTCAGGATGGTTTTGGTCCGTTCGCGGTGGAAATAAATGACAAAGTACATCAAATAGAGGACAATTTCCATAATTTATTAAAGCAGATTTTGTAAAACCAGTTACAAATAAAAAAAGAACAACACACATATCTCTCTCTTTCTCTCGCTCTTTTTTTCTTCTTTTTTTTTAAAAGCAGCACAATGTTTTACTATGTAAAGATGATAATGAGCACAACATAAGATAAGAGGGGGCCCCACTCTGGCCGCCTGCGGCTGATAACAGGACCACGACAGATGTGTGGCTGGATACTCGAAACTCCTTCTTTCCATTTTGCAAACAACCGATCACATGTGAGCAGGCTTCCAAATGAGTGTGACGTCATCAGTGACAGACAGAACCGAAGAAAAAGAACAGAACAGATGGCTCCAGGTTGTTCGGTATGGCTTATGGCTAAACGCTCACCTGGCCAAACTAAAACAAGTTCAAGCTTCAGGTGAGTTCTGCTTATCACGACTCTGTCTGGGCTGTGTGGATGTAGCCAGCACCATAGCCAAGTCATCATCGGTGTTTCTCACATCATGGCACAGCACTCCAGATGGACAACAAGACGTGTCCCCCGTTTCAAAAGTTCACTTCCTCCCCAACTGTAATTTTCTTCAGGTGACTATTGTATTGAGTGGAGTTTGGTTGGATGGAGCTTTGTCCGATGTGCCGCAACAGTGACGTCACTTCCAGTGCAGAAAACCCATATGGACAAAACGTTTCAGTGTGTTTTCCATCTATCCAGCACTCCAGTCAAACTTGCCATCACATGTAGGACATTAATATATATAAATAACCCCTAACCCTCCCTCCTTCTGGTCCCATGCTCTCCCCCTTAACACACGATCACAACACCATTCTTTGCAAAGGTTATTCACGTAAATACATCTTATTTTCAAGGAATACACTCAGTTTAAAAAACAAAAATCAACTCACCTCTTTGCTCATTTCCCTTTTCTTTTCCAACATATTCCATTATTTGGATTACACCGTTAATACACACACAGCAGCAGCAGCATTCCAGACACAGCACTTCAAGGTGGTTAAGATAGCAGGGTTTATACAGTAATAACAGTAGCATCAGTAGTAGATCTTCATAAAGAGGTGTGAAATAGACAGACTGGAGCGCTTATGCACCTTTGTTTACGTCAGAATAAAACAGAAAAAAAGATCAGAGTAGTGTGAGCAGACAAGCATACACAGAATTATATGGCTCCAATGAATGTAGAAGAACGACAGTGATAAATCCATCAAAACACAGTGAAAACATGGTAATCAGGGCGGACAGGCTCTTATTTCTCAGTCAGTCACATTAATGGCACAGCCTGTGAATGATGGCATCATACGCTGACACGCAGTGCTCAGTTACACTTGCATTTTAACACAAAAGGTGCAACAATTCGTATGGTATCTATAGTGTACAGGTCTGTGGCCAGCCGAATCCATATTTACTCTAGTTATGTGTAATATAGAGTACAAAACAATACATCCGTTTGTGTGTACACATGTGGGAATATACAGTAGAATTATGTGTTTTATAATAATAGTATCTACACATGAATAGCAAACATTTTGTCTCATACTGGGTGATATTCTCTTCATAGAGACACAGACTCACCTGAGCAACACGACCACAGAGGCTTCAACATCTCATGATGAATGCACGTGATATTGTTGAAACATGTTGAATTGACGCTTGCTGTGGCTGTAGTTTCTTCTTATGGCCACATGGTGGCACTGGTGAGTGAGTGAGTGAGTGAGTAAGCGCTGCCCTTTGGTGGGAAGCCCAAAAGAAGAATCGTCAACAGTCGTTTTTTTTTCTTCTTCTTCTTATCTCTCAACAACAGATGTATGTCACAGACAAAAGAGAGAAGGGCGAGAATTCCATCAAAACGTAATATTAAACCGACAGGAGTGAGGACGATGAAGAGAAAGAGAGAGATTTGGAGACCGGAGGAGTGAGAACAAACATTAACTGAGCATGTGTGGCTTATCCTCTGTCTGGCAGTGCACTTGATTGGGGGGGGCGGCAGCGGCGTGGGACTGGGCGGCTCACGGGTACGTTGTGCTTGTTACGACTGAGATTTTTTTTCCAGAGAAAAGAAACGGCGAGAAGTTTGGAGTGTGCTTGAACATCTACATGCAGGGCTACGACTGGTGGTAGGTAACTGTAAGTACCACCTCCAGGTCTGTTTGTCATGCTTGTGTTTTAAATAGACTCCCATCCCATCGATCCCTTCGCCTCCCGCCTCTTGATGCTCACCCGGTCCCTGGAGGGTCAGCTGTGTCGGCGCGACTCCCTCCCGTCATCAGCCGAGGAAATCCACCACAGAGGGGCGTCTGCTGCCGAGGGACATTCCCGTTGGATCGGATTGGCTGGTGGCGATCACCTGACCCAGGAGCTGGTGATGCTGGTCACGGACATAATGCTGCAGCGTTTCTTCACCATCATGTTGATGTAGGCCCTCATGATCTTGGTGATCTCCCCAACCTAAAGAGGGTGACGATTCACGAAAGACAATACTTGCTAAATAAACCCTGACTGAAGCTATGAAGGCTGAACGCAAATGGAAGTTCATGAACAAGGTTGGAGATCGTACCAGTGGCGTCTCGAAGAACATCTCCCTTTCGTCCACGATGACCTTGTAGGTGCACGGCTGCGACGCTCCGAAGAAGGTGATGTGTTCGTACTGGAAGGTCTCCAGCGGTTTGGGTTCACCTCGCTTGTACACGGACACGTTGTCAGCGCTCACGCCCAGCCACAGGTCATGAGGGAAGCCGCCCTCTTTACACTGCAGAAGAAGAACGTTACTTGTCATGTCCTGGAAAAGTCGTGAACATCGGCCCCGGTGGTCCGCTCACCTCCACGTCGAACAGAGTCGATCCGTATCCCGGCCACTCCTTAATGATGCTCATGTATTTGAGCATGGCCTGGTGCTGGGGCATTCCCTGCAGCCGAGTCCACTTCTCCAGGACGCTGGTGCGTGTGGCGGACGTCTCCTCCTTCACCCACATCTCCAGCATCTGCTCCTCCTCCACCTGCGTTCAGCCAACATCCTCTCAGACTTTGTAGAACCACAGGGTCGAATGGGGGTTTTCACGGAACACGTCCATTCCATCGTCTGACCTTCTGTTTTTTCAAAGACCCGGTCTTGAAACTCCTCCTCAGCGTACCGTCCAGGAAGCTCGGGGTCTTTCGTTTCTCTGCCCCGGGGCCGACGCCGCCCGGCCCCCCAGCGACCGCCTTCCCATCGACCGCGCCGCCGCCACCCGTTCCACTACCTGCCCCCACACCGGGCTTGGTTGAGTGAAGGATGCGACTGCGAAGGCGTCCGATGGGATAGACACTCCCCAGGCTCCAACCGGCCCGACCTGCCCCATCACCGTGGAGATACTGGAGACGTAAAGCAGCCAGGTGCTGCAAAGTCTCCTCTGAGGCCGGGAAATGTCCACTGATCAGAGACTCGTGGGCCTGAAACACAGACAGAGGAGCTAAAGTTGGCATTTTCTTCTGCTGTTGGTGGATCTCATTGTACTTCATCTCAACATTATGTAGCTTTTATGCTTGGAAGCCAGAGACCTCTGCTGGTACAAGTTACAATTACAGGACACTCCTGCACTACCCACAAACAATATTCATTCACTCATCTACTCCCGCCTGCTCCGGTCACAGGTCGCCGTAGTGCTGGGGCCCGATCCCAGCATTCAATGGTCGTTCAGTAGGGTAGAGTCTAGACAAGTCGCCAGCTTGTCGCGGGGGCCACATTAAAAACACTCAACCATTCACACCTACGGGCAATTTTTAGTGAGCAACAGCGAAATCGGCTGCTCAGATCAATTAGCTCCAACAACTTAATTTTTTAAAAATTGTCTGTACTTCACCTGTTCAAACATGAAGGCAAACTCCACTCCCTCTTTCGGCATGCTCTCTACGTCCAAGAAGCAGTAAAGCTTGAAATAGAGTTTCCACTCTCCTTCTTCCTCCTCCTCTTCACTGCCTGCCAATCTGGGAACAACATATACAGGTCGCACTTTCAAAAATCTCTCGACGGCCAGGTGGAAGTCGCCAAAAGTCGAATACCTTTCAAACTTGGCAAGAACATCGGCCACAATCACTCTGCTCTCCAAAGCCCGGTCGGTGCACGTGTTGTGTTCAAACAGAGAAAAGAGGTTCTTGCTGTCCTCCATGGCCAAACCTCGGATCAGCTTCTCCACAACCTTTAGCAGAGACGTACAGACATTGTCGGTGTCCGGATGCCCATTGTTTCATGTTGTCGATGATCGGCGTGTGTTGAGGTTCACCTCTCCGGCCGTGGTGTGTGAATTGATGGAGATCTTGCAGGAGCCTCCTCCGTGACAGTAAACGGTGGTGCTCATCTCCTGCCTCACCAGCAGTGCGGCGATCTCCTCCTGAGACGGAACAAACTCACGAGTCTTGGTCTTCTTCAGGGATTCTCCGATGAAACCGGCGTAACGCTCAATCTCGGTGGTGGGATGGCGCTCGCGAACCCTGACGCCAAAAAACACACACACGGAACGTTTAGAACACGTTTATCTGATGGTCGCTGCTTCAGCAGCTTCGCGCTGGCGGACGGACACACCTCTTGAGGTGGAAGCGGAGGTATCTGAGAATGGCCCGACTGGGCAGGAAGGTGCAGCTCATGCACGTGAGGAGGTGCCAGTGCGCCCGATTGGCTGGGCTGTTCGGCTGAGGCACATGATTGGTCTGCTTGATCACCTGACAATACACCTGCAGGGCGAAATATCGAAGGGGACATGGTGGACAACATCAGCGGCCCTGACTCCCTCATTCATGTCACACATTCAAGCAATACTTGAACAATTTCAGTCGTTAACTGTCTGTCTTTCTTTGATGCATGAAACCGTGAAAGGTCGTGGTCAGGAACGACGGCAAGCACCTCGTCCCTGAGGGGGCGCAGGTCCTGGCAGGTCTGCAGGATGCCCTGAATGATGGGCACCGTGTCTGCCAGCGTCTCCATCTCCTGCAGGGAGTTGAACACGCGCACCGCCTCGTCCTGCAGACTGGCGTAACCTTGGTGCCTGTGCACTGCACACGGAAATACCAAGCACGACGTCAGTGATGACAACAACTTGGCTGCGGGCTTCGCTGAGATCACTTACAGCTCGTGACCTCTCCGTAGGGCAGCGGCAGCAGAGGGGAGTGCAGAGGATGCTGGGTGTATCTGAGGATCGGGTTCCTCCTGTACATCTGCTCCACTATGTCTGGGTTCACGCTGTTCTCCTGATTGGACAAACATTTTATTAACATTTTTAACATTTATACACAGATTATTCATTACACATTTTTTTTTTGCATTGAAGTTTTTGATTTCTATTTCATCTTACACATTCAGACAGCTCAACCAGACGATGTTACACCCCCCCCCCGACACATGGTACACACATATATATATGTATATATATAAATGCTAATACAGAGTGATTCACACAGTAAAATTAGAACAGAAAGCTAAGCACCTCCTAACTCATGTCCTGTTATTCTTATTATCATCAGCATAAAAACCATTCTTTTCCTCTCCATCTATCTTTGTTCTCCAACATCCTTTTTTCAATAGTCTGGTGGGGATGTACTTTTCCACAACCTGTTTTTCACACTGACCTTCATGACTGCAAAGTCATGTTCTGACACTCCCATTGGTTGTGTTTGATGTTCCAATAAGCATCTAATCTTGGCAAGACGGGTATCTCTATATCACTTTCACCCACAATGGGTAGACCAGATTATGTTCACATGACACATGTAGGAATGTCCCTGTTGCTGTTTTACATTTCCAACAGAGATGATCTGGTCATAAACCCTTCCTATGGAGCGTAGAGGGGGTGAAGATGATATTCAGGCATTTTTTTTTATTGTGATTGAAGTGAGTGTGTGACTGCACTTTACCTTGATATCTCTTATAAGCTGCAGGGTTGGTGTTTCAATGGGGGTTTTGCTGTCTATGACTCCCTGTATGGCGGCGGTCCATCTCATGGCCTCGTTAAGCATTTTAGTGTAGAGGCGGTAGGAATGCTTCCTCCCGTATACTGTGATGTTCCAGTAACCTGCGAAAGAAAGCGGGAGATTAACAGGAAATCCAGTGACCGGTACACTTAACATGTCTATAATCCTCCCACTACATCTGTTTCCTCCCCTCTCGTTCGTTAATCCCTAATTAAACCTGACCTTCCTGCCGTTTCCCTTCACCTGTCTCCCTGTGCACTCGTTCATCCGGCTGAATGATGGAGCAGAGCGAGTTAAGGACCAGAGTTCCCATCTTGGAGGAGTTGCGCTCAGAGCTCTTGTAGTAATCCAGAGAGTTGTGGGTCAAGACGAACCAGCGCTTCTTCAGCTTCAGCGAGGTGCTCTTAGCATTCGTCTTCATCTCTTTTTGGAGCCAACCTGGAGGATGAAACACATGAGGAGACGGGGGACGGAGATGAGCAGTTGATGGGCTACAATAATAATCAGTGGTGGGGGAGGAATGATGCTAGTTTGGACGATATGATGCCAGCTCTACTGCAGTTCTTTTCATAAATATAGAGCTGTATTACAACAAATGAATAATTTATCAGCAAAAATATACTATTTATTGCATTTTAATACATTCATATCTTCACATCTTTTGAAAGAATGACTCGAATGATTTAATTCTTTTTCCCTGATATTTTCTCCGGTAAGTATAAAACAAATATGCACTGACTAGAAAACATGCAGCCGTCAGCCTCTACACCTGAGTCTCATCGACTTCAAACGGCTCTTGCAGAATAAGTTAACGTTCTCGCCTCTAACGAGGAACTCTTGCCCGTCGATCCTGGCGTCCCCTTTGGGTTTCTGCAGCAGACTGATCCAGTGATGCATTTCCTCCGGTGTGTCGCTGTTGCAGTGGATCACACGATTGGCCGTGATGATCACGAACGAGTTGGGCCTGCGTGGGTCATGTGACAGTCAACTGCGTGTCGAAGGATTCGGCCCAGAGAACACATGAGACCTTTGTCTTGTCTTTCTTGTTGGTGACTGACTCACCGATCAGGGTTGTCGGAGGCACAAACGGAGTCGATCAGCCCCACGTCCAGAGTCCCCTGAGGAGGAGATGATGTGTTCAGCAGATGGTAACATAACGTTCCTTCTAATGTGACACACTGGTAATTAGAGTGAAATCTCAGTTTGTTCCTGTTCTTTCCTCGTTTTCTTGGACTAAAGTTCTTCAGTGACATGTGACATCCGGGTATGATGTTTGTCCAGACTGACCACAGCGTTCTTTGGGTTGGCCTGTTCGTGGGACATCTCCAGTAGCTGCTCCGGCGTGCACACTCGCACCTTACTGAGCACGTTAAACCAGCCGCTGCACGAAACACGGGAGGTTTTATTCACAACATCTGTCCACATCTGACACACTGATATGAGCATGTGGCCTTTTTTCGTTTTTTCCTACGTTCTCACCTTGCATCCTCTGGCGACTCAGCAAACACCTGATAGGTCCTCTCATCGGTCACAATGTTCAGGGCGTTCTCCTTTTCGTGATTATCTACGATTTCCCTGTATGGACAGACACAATGCAGTGGAACAAGGGAAAAGTCGAAAGCACGCTGTAACCGTGTGTTTTTCTGCTCGGGTCGTACTTAGCAGCCCGGATGTCGATGGTTCCCTTCAGCTTCTCCTCGCTGTCGTTGTCGTAGTACATCAGCTTGCTGTCCCTCAGCACGAACCAGCGCATCTTCCAGTTTCTGACGCACAAAGCAGACACGTGTCATCCACAGGAACCATGGTGGTTCTGAGTCATTTCATCATCAGAGACATTTCTGTCCCCGTCTGTACTTCTGTCAGTCACGTTTAATACTTCTCAGTGGCAGCTGAAGCTTTTTACGGCCATAAAAACACAGACACTCGTTCATATCGGACGTCAGCTTGTCAGCGGCTCTCCAAAGGCTTCAAAGTGTCCAGAGACGTAGAGGTAAATGCCCAAAATGTACAAACAGTATTGAAAACTGCTTCACATTGACGCACATGAATTAATAATTAAATCCAATTAAATCGATTTAATCAAATCACATTTTTTAAAAATTAATCTGAATGTTTGTAAGAATTTTCTTCATCGTGTAAATTTTGACTTCAGAGTGTAACAGGATCAACAGAATGATGAATGATGAATATTCATGCAGGCTGCACCCAGTGACAACTACAACAACCTGCGTGACAGAGTCGACAGGCCCCCTCCCTTCTTGTAGAGCCAGCCCGACTTCAGAGATTCTTGTTTGGACCGGAACCACATGAAGGTCTCATCTTTCAGCACACACCAGCGCCGCCTCCATGGGATCATCAGACCAGCTGGAAGAAGATTCGGAATACAGTGAGACCCTTTGGCTTCCGATCACTTCATCCTTGACGCCAATAGTTTCTAAATTTGAAGGTGTTTCTGAAATATCCTGTATCTGTTTCACATCAATGTGAGGTCACAGGAGCTTTAACCCTTAACCCGCTCGACACTCACGCTAGCAAACGTGGTTCCTCCACCTGAAGGAGCTAGGAGGAAAAGCTGACAACAGCCATGTTGCCGTCACTGTCGGTAATCTCATTCGCTCTGTTGCCAGAAGCTGGCAAATCATTACCGTAATGACAGCAACTTGGACGTGAAGTGTGAACTTCTCAACTTTCAGGAACCAGCTGGCGTTTTCTCCTTCTTCACACCAGGTATGGGGAACTGAGAGCAACTTCTCAGGTTCACACATTATTACGGTGCTCCAAAGTATGCTAGCGTGAATCACTCGGCAGCGATGACGTCAGCGGTACAGGGTTAACCTTTGACCTGGCCACAGTGTACAACCAGCACAGAAAGCGCACCCTTCATGTAGAGGTAACCATGGAAATACGGCGGCCCATTCCCGTTAAGCAACGTCACCCGGCCGCTGGTCACCTCCTCATCCGTGTCCATCATGCCGTCGTGCTCGTCGTCGCTGCCTGCGTACTGAAGCAGCCGACAAACAAACGATTACGTCTTAGGTGAAAGGACCGAACTGAGGATGTTGGTATGGGTGGTGGCAGAGAGACATGACATCATCAGTTCGCCACAATGCTGAAAAAGCACTCGAGAGCTGCTCATACATATCTGCGTGCACGCGTGTGCGGCTGCGTGTAAGTGTGTCTCCTCACAGAGTCGGAGCTGCCTCTGTAGGACTCCATGCTGGCGTTGGTGCAGGTCGACTTCCTCGGATGCTCCTCGTCCGTCACGGCGGCGCTGCCGCGGTTGCTCCCCGACACGGAGCTGTCGTCTCCGGCCGTCACAGAGCCGTCCTCCTCCTCCTGGTCGTAGTCGGACTCGGTGTCTGCTGGTAAGCTGTAGATCGGCTCCTCTCCGTCCACCAGGCTCTCCACCATGCTCACCTTCCTCTCCGGCTCCGCCTTCGTTTCCCCCTCCGTCCCTGTCGCTTCTGGAGGAGGAGGCACGTTGGGGCCGTCTGCTTGAGGAGGGAGAGGAGGAGGGGGAGGCGGCAGCCCGCCGTTGACATCTGTGGGCAGAGGAGGTGGAGGAGGCACCATTCCTTCTGCAAAAGCAGGTGGCGGAGGAGGCAGGTGAGCAAAGATGGCCTGGTCGATAGGTGTGTCCGACTCAGCGGGGGGAGGGAAGTCGGGAAGGGGGATGCACTCCTCCTCAGCGTGGAACCCCTCGTCCACATCTTCCTCTCTGGATGCACCGGCAGGGGCGTCAGCAAGAGTGGGAGGTTTCACCTCGGCCGCGGGTTTGGCGGCGACCGCTCCCAGCGAGGGATCCACTCCTCCAAAGTTCAGGAGGTCAATGAGCCCCGTGGCCTTACGACAAGCTTCCTTCTTCATCCGCTTGAGCTCAGCGTCGCGGCGAAGCTGCAGCTCCTGCTTGGACGACTCACACAGCTGGGACACCTCGTCCTCTCGCTTCTTCTGCAAGCGCTCAATCTCTCGCTCCAGCTGCAGAATCTCCTCCATCTGCCGGGCCTCATCCTGGAGGGGCAGAGATCAGATGAGAAATGTTCACGCACAAATACAGGCACATCTCGAGAAAACGAGAAGAAGATCATTGAACGGTCGATGTTTGTTTCTTTACTGAGAGGCGCCTGTACCTTACCTCTGAGGACTTATTGTTTGCGTCTGCTGCTCCCTCCTTCGCGTCCTCCTGCTTTGCTTCACCCGCTGCTTTCTTCTCTTCCTCCTCCTTCTTCTTCTTCTCTTCCTCCCTCTTCCTCTTCTCCTCTCGGAGTTTTCGAGCGCGGCCACGTGCCACCTGACCCCGCCGGTGCGTCTGCAGGACCAGCGCCGCTTTACGCTGCTTCAGGAACCGCCTGCGCTGGATGTGCTTACGGAGATGTTTCTGGAGGGTGACAACGCTGCTGCGTATGCGTTTGAAGTGTTTCCTGTGGACAGAAGGAGAGAGGAGGATTCTGTTTTTCCTAGCATAGCACACGCAGACGGTCCTGTAAACCTCGGTTCGAGGATCTTACTTGGCAGAGAAAGTAAGTAAATGAGCTCGGATGATCATGGCGGCCTGCCGACGGACTTCCTCCCGGTCTTTCTCCAAACGTTGCTCCAGAGACTCTTTCATAAATACCTGCCGAGCAGAAAAAGATGAAAATGAAACATCTTAGCTGCTCAGACCTCATTGGCGGTCGGATCTTACTTTGGTCTTTCCCAGCTGCCATTCTTTCTTGGTCTTATCGTATCTGGTTAGAAGATCAGTGCTCCTCTTCTTGTCATCGCCTGCTGCAGGCGTCTTCTCTTTACATATAATCTTATACCTGAAAGGCAAAAAACAGGGATTAGAGAGTGTGAGCGTCACAGTACACATATTTCACCAAATGTGCACGTCGCAACACAAACCGCAAGAAGAAGTCTTTAAAAGTTCGGCGAACGGGGAACCCGGCACGACGGATCTTGACGGTCTCCAACATCCCAGAATACCTTAGCTGGTTCAGGACAACCTCAGGGTCAAACACGTTTGGGTTCTGCCAGAGAGAACAGATGTATGTAAGCATCCCTGAAGGTTTTTGTTACACGGAACAGAGGTGCGAGACAGAGGCAGACTGACCTTTTCCATGTTGGGCTTGATGCAGCGAATGAAGAAGGGGTTGGAGACGCTCAGCGTGGCCATGAGAGCGTGCAGGGAGTCCTGAGGACAGAAGAAAAGGACATTATGTTGGAAACCATCATTGCTGTTTACTTAAAGAAGTAATCTGTCATAGTTCGAAACCTGCAGTGTAATACCACCTTGTACCTCAAGAGGCAGCAACGAGTCGCACGGCGTGACATAGGCCTGCTCCAAAACTGTAGTACTCATTTACTCATCAGCCAGCCAGCTCATGCTAGCAAAGTTAGCATTTATCTCTGTTTATCTGCTGGTATGTCGCCCCGAACGGAAGCTCTAGCATGTTAGCATTAGCTTTGTCAGTGTGTATGAATGTGAGACGTGTGCGTCGTTCACCCTGAACTGGGAGCTGACGGTCGGTTTGCGTCGGGCAGTTCCCATCTTCTCCTCGTTGTTCCTGCTGCCAACCTTCTCGAACAAGTCGTAGATGAAGTCCAGTCTGGAATGAAATGGAAAGATGAACCCACAGAAATGAAGCTTCGTAAGATGAGAAAGCTCAAACGTAATGTCACATGCACTAATAATATGTAGGGGGCGACATGTCAGCTTTTAGGAACCATTGAACGTTGATAGCACAAATAGTCATTACGGTACTCCAAAGCATGCTGGTGTGGCTGTAGCTCTGGTGATACCGTCGGTGTTAAAGGGTTAAAAATGTGTCAGTGAATTGAGGCTGTTCATCTGTTAACCAGGTTCATGGGTACAAGTCCAACCTGCTGTCTTTCAGCATGTTCAGAATATCATCTCTGAACGTGTCTCTGTTCTTCTCCAGGATCCCACGTACGTCATACAGGACCTGACGGAGACAGAGCAGCTGCTGGTGAACTACGCGCTGACACGGTCCCTCGTAGCGGCGCCTCACCGTAGGTGCACAACTCACCTCCCCGGCATAATGTTTGATACCGAACTGATGGTCGGCGAGTCTGGGCTTCACGTAGTAAGGGTTTGTCTGTGGGGGAGAGGGCGACAGCACGGGGAATCAGATGTGTGACCGAAGACTTTTACGTCAATCAAGCAGGAGCAAACGACTCACCGAGTGTCTGCTGTGCAACTTCTCCAGCAGAGTGAAGTCTGTTCCTTTGGGGAATCGGCTTTCTTCGTTGACCAACGCCAACAAGCCCAGTTTCTAAGCAGGCACATCATCAGGTTCAGGATATCAGTTTCCAGAGGCAGCGTTTGACCGCCTTTAATTTCACTTATAATGCTCCAAAGGTATTTTTTAGTCAATTCGGCGTTGCAGAAATCATATTGTTGGATATTACACAAGTTCAAACAGTAATTTCTCACCTTCTCTATGAGGTCAAGACACTCTGCGTTGTCCATCCAGTCGATGGCGTCCCATTGGACACCTTCCCTGTGGAAGATCACACTGTTAGACACCAGGAGTGTTTCTCACTTCAAAAACCACTGAGCTCCTGGAACGTTGTAACAAGAAGGAGCGGCTATTATACGGCTTCACACAACTACATAATACGGCATAATACTGCGTGATCTCACTAAGTAACATGTTGGTTTGTCGTGGTTGAGTGCACCTGTTGTATTCCAGCTGCTCCAGGGAGAAAATGTGCTTGTTGAAGTATTCCTGGAGTTTCTCGTTGGCATAGTTGATGTTAAACTGCTCAAAGCGATTCACCTGAAAGTACAGAGGCACATGTGACACACAGGGAGGGGTACGAAAGCAAACCAGAGCGCTCAGTCCTACCACGTGAGTGTGTGTAGTTTCCAAACAAACCTCAAAGTTCTCAAAGCCGAAGATGTCCAGGATTCCAATGGACTTGAAGTTTTCCTTCCCTTTGATCTTCTGGTTGATCTTGAGGATGATCCAGGAGAAACACTGGGAATATAACGCCATGGCAACAGAGTCCCGGGAATCCACAGCCTGAAATAATGACAGGGAAGGATGCGTGGATGGAACGTGTGTGTGTGTGTGGGTGTGTGTGTGAGAGAGAGAGATATATAGAGAGAGAGAGAGACGAACCTGCTCGATAGTGAGCGGAGAGCAGATTTCTTCTCCTCTGAGGATGATGGAGCGCTGAGTCAGCACCTCAGACAGCTGGAAGGTGTCCAGACCCAGCAGCTCACTGGCGTTAGTGACCACTGGAGACAGGATCAGAGGCGGTTCAAGTCTCAGCTCGACCCACTCGGACCATCAGACAACCCACCTTGCTTGGTGGTGATCTGGGCTCCTCCTGCCGTCATGAACTCGATGTTTCCCAGCTGTAAGACTCCAGACAGAAGCTTGAACATGTCTCGGATCTCCTCCTCTGTAAACTCTAACACCTTCAGCGCCTCCTGCACAAAGGAACCACGGGAGAAAATGATTACTCTAATGAACATGTTTCCCATCCAGCGTATGATTGTTGAAGACGCCGACCATCACGCTGTTGAACAGCTCCGTGTCGTTCAGGCTCTTGTCCTTCAGACATCCTGACTGACTGAGGTAGTGGAAAGATTCCGGCGGATCCCCCAGGAAGTAGAGGCCTGGTAGCAGAGAGATGTTTGTTGGTGAGAACAGAAAAAAAAGAACAGGACAATACTTGTTCATACTTTTCTGCTCTTTCTTCGCTCCCGCCAGCAGAGCGTAGAAGATGTGGTAGTTGCGTTCTCCGGGGTTTTGGCGCACAACTCGGTTCTGCAGCGAAACAAATGGTTAATATTCATTTGTTCATTAAGCCTTTAACACCGATGGGATCCCCGGCTCTACATTTGTGCAAGCATACTTTGGATTACCGTAATTACATGACTATTTGCATGTTGAACGCTGTCACTTGGTTCCTCTACCTGGTGTGAAGGAGGAGCTAGGAGAAGGAGCCCCTCGGTTCCTCAAAGCAGCCGTGTTGCTGTCATTACGGTAAGCATTACAGAAGCCAATGAGCCATTACCGTAATGACAGCAACTTGGAAGCGTTGGCGCTTTTCTCCTTCTCCTAGTTCCTCCTTCACACCAGCTCAAGGAACTGAGTGGAACTTCTCAGCTTTGTGATAGCACAAAGAGCAGCGTAATTACGGTACTCCAAAGTATGCTAGCACAACGTATCAGCAGCGATACCGTCTGTGTTAAAGTGTTAACAGTAAGTACTCCTTTTCCTGCATGTGGGGAGATTATTACATAAATCAGTCCCGATTAAGAAATGCAAACTTGACCTGACAGACGTCGTTACCTTTTCCAGTAAGTCTGAAGAGCAGAGTGTCAAGGAAACATTGAAAACCCTTGAAACACAGGTCATGAATAAAAATACACAACGTTAGCTACAGTACTCCAGGATACAGTCGATGACGCAGCCTCCCTGGATGTTTCCGCCCTCAGAGAAGTGAAGCTGGATGAACTTGCCAAAGCGGCTGGAGTTGTTGTTGTAAACAGTCTTCGCGTTACCGAACGCTTCCATGATGGGACTGTGACGAGAAGACGAGGAGGTTTGAGTGCATCGGCATCGGTACCTCCAACAGGTACCAGAGCTAATAGTTGTGAGCGTTTTATTGGTTCGTGTACCAGGAACATTCCAGCTCACAGGCGTCGCGAATCGGCCAATCAGTCAAACTTTGTTTATACAGCACTTTTCATACGAGAACGGTGCGTTCACAAAACAAAAGAAACTCCACCCGCAAATAAATAAAACAACCTAAGAGGTGAGAAACCACCAGAGAGACAAAACCCAGAGAGAAAAATCTGAGTAAAAAGATATCAGATCAGTCTTCAATAACTAGATAAGACTAGACTACTGATGCTTCATGTACCTGCTCTGAACGATGGCCTGTTCCACGCGGGTGGTTTTCTCTGACGGAGGCGTCCCAGCTGAGTTCTGGCTCATCACCGACAGGAACTGCAGCAACAGTTTGGTGCTCTCTGTCTTCCCTGCTCCTGACTCACCACTGGAGACACACACACACACACACACACACACACACACACAAGCTCATTTAATTAAATAGACTGCGACCTTCACTGACGTTCACATTTCCAGTCTGGGTGCTTAATTGACATGGAGGTTTTATAGCATGGCAGACATGGCATCAGCTCACAGGTCACCTCAGCAGGAGACAGACTCAGACAAAGCATAAGGTGAACTGGAAAGCTTGATGAGACGCTGAGCCGACGAACACACACACACACAGTCAGTTTGCACACGTTTCACGTCACGTTCATTTATCTTCAACCACAATTCCGACCCTTCGTCTTCCACCGTGTATGACGACAACCAGAAATCTCACCTGATGAGGACGCACTGGCTGTCGTGGCGTTTCCAGATGCAGCGGTAGCATTCGTTGGCCACAGCGAAGATGTGTGGTGGAAGCTCTCCCAGGTGGTGTTTGGAGTAAAGGTCCACCCTCTCCGGGTCGTACAGACCTGGGATCTGCTTGTAGGGGTTGACAGCTGCCAGGATGCTTCCAATGTTGGTCTGAAAACAACATGGACGTTCAACGCATCATTGTGTTGCTCCACTTTCATTTATCTTAAAAAACATTAATAGTACTACTACTAAATAATACGAATAATAACAATAAAGTGCATTTATTGTTATTATTTTTATGCATTCTATTCATTATTATTAATCTCCTTTCAAAAAACCCGGGGTCACACATACTCAACAGCTTAAGCCCCTACACAAGCACATACACACACTCACAATACTAACATCAAATATCTGTCAAATATGAAAGCAGCCTTGTTGTGATATATTAATCTGGATTGTAGGATAAAGGAATGCAGCTGATCATTTATCGGAACGATGATTGAAAGTCGGCGCTGTGATGGAGGAGGGAGGTTCGACGGACGAAATCTTGAGAATGTGGGAATCAACATCCCACATGTAAATGAAACGACACTGACAGGCCACTCTTTAGTTCATGAACACACACATATTGTGACACAGATATCTGTCCCACGCTGGGTAAAATATTCTAATCGGCTTAAGGCAAATCCATGTATGACAATATCTCATCATCTACATTAGGTCTGTTGTTTTTTTTTTAGAAACAGAGGGACTCTGTCTCTAACTGTTGAGTGATGTGTTATTATTATTATAATTATTACTTTAATACATCTGGCTTGTGGTCACAAATGACTCAGGGATTCTAAGGGAAAGGAGCTTTAAAACACTCACACACACACCGAGATACACTTACATAGATGTTGTCCTTCTGGTAGCGCTGGTACAGGTTGTGCATGATGGCCGCTTCATGCAACTCGGCCAGTGACGACATGTCCTCCACCCCGTCGATGCTGGACTGGTGCATGGCGTAGACCTGCTCCCGGGTGACCTCGGCCTGCTGCAGGTACAACACCTGCAAGACCATTACACATGCAGGTGCTGAGTATAATTCACTGATTTTACATATATGAAAATTTGTATTTTACATATTTCTATTTATAAATGATTATATTGTGTATTATAATATTAGATTATATATTTATATCACTCATATAATATACATTTATATTTACTTATTGATTTTCAACGGGGAAAGTTTACTTAATATTACGAATTGGGCCCAGAATTTCAAAATATCTAGTTACATTCCTGTAACATTTGTTTCACACCGAAGCTGAGACCAGCCTGCATTCAGCCAGCATTGTGCTAAGGTAGTTGTTTGTGGTGCATACGGATGCGTGAGATGTGATGGATTTAAATTTTCAGTCAGTAAAATGAGCAAATATGTTCACAGGAGCTGAAAATAATTCACGCTTTTGGTGATTTTTTTTTTTCGGTGGAAGAAGCACATTTGTGCGGGCAAACTGAGAACGTGGACGTAAAGGAACAGAGAGGGTAACCGATGTGATCTGTCTGAACCAGACAGGTGTGTATTTAGGTTACACACACACACAAACTGGTACGATGATCCCCGTCTTCCTTTCGTGCTCACAAACACACGATAAGAGATCTGATATTTCAGCTCAAAGTTTGTTCGTTCCTTCCGGCGAAATCAACTCGTATACGAACAGGAAGTGCGGCCTTTATAATCCCGGGTTGTTGGTGTGTCAGCTCACACTCGCAGTCTGTTTGTGTCCCAGAGCAGATGTGATGGAGGTCTGCTGGCAGCGGGGGTGAGCTGTAGGCGTTCAGACATACTGCCCTTAAATAAATCTATTTCACTCCACTAACGCCGTCCCCTGCTCCACAGAGCTGTTGCGTGCAGACGATTTGTTCTCGTCTTTGCACGGGAAACGTTCCAGACAAATGTAGACGAGAGTGGTTGTTTTTTTCCACCGGTCACTGAAACGTATCTGCACCGGGTCCAACTCATCCAGTCATAACCTTTCTCCACTCGCTCAGCTGTGATGAAATGACCCAGTTATCTGCCTGTGACTCAGGACGGATCACGCACAGCGTTGACTCTCAACACCTTCTGCACAAGAGAAACATGGAGTAAAATCGAAATACTCAGGCTATTAAGGTTTTCACTACAGTCAAGACTGTACACTAAGACTGGTTGAAGCTAAATCAGAAATGTGTGATTTTAATAACTACTGACCAGATCTGAAATGATCACACACAATGAAGTGATCATGATTATATGTTGTAAATACGACACAGCATACTCACATGAACTTGTTTGTAATGAGTGAAAGTGATAATAGGTAAACCTGCATTGTCCCTACTAAATAAGCAATATAAATTCAGTTAAAATATGTAAAACTAGAGCGAAAAACAAACTACTCTGAGGAGACTGATAATATTTGAAATAAATAAAATCTGCGTCAGTCTGGTCGATCATCAACCATCACCATGCGATCCCAGTTCATTCCATAAAACCTCAATTAAAAGCTGAGTTTGGACTGGAGGAGGCTTCACGTATGAAACATATTCACGTATTTTTCTACTTGGATGCAAACATCACCATGGCAACTGCACAGAGGGGAAAAAAACAACCTGACATTCAGGCAACTAGTCAGATTTAATGAAGATAAAGTTATTTCTGTAACGCGCTTTTTTTTTCTTGACAGCAGACCTGAAAATAAAAGATCCTTACTTTTCATACTATTCTATAAAAGTCCACATGAAGGTCGCCATCGCTGCCACAAACTGCCCAGACTCCTCGCCGGTGACTCAAACACATGAAATCCCCATACATCAAAGTTAAATCTCAGTCACGTTCTCCCTCCGTTGAAACTCTCTCTCCTCCCCCAGCAGTTCTGGATTCTGCTCGTCCTCGTGTCTCAATCTGTCCCTTCCCCCTCTCTCCTTCATTTGCGTCTCTCTGCTCATCCTCCCTCACATCATCCCACTCCTCTGTTCATATCCCCCCTGTCTCCTCTGCATTCCTCACATATCACCATCCATTTTTCATCTTCCTGCAGATTTTTCTGGTTATTTTCTCAAACCTTCTTACTTCACATGTGACGTCAATCCTGGGCTTCTTTTTCACCTGACGTACATCCCTGCGTCTCTAACGCGGCTCCATGTGGTTTCACGCAGACACATTGATGTGACGTACTGAGACATTTCCATCAGACAGCCTGATGTGCAAATTATAGAAGCAGCAGAGCTCAGAGATCCATCAACTGGAAAAAATGCTTATTCTTGGCTGTATCTGGTCATACATTCCAGCATACTTTAGTTACGCCACTATTTGCGCTATCAGAAAATGTTGAACGTCTCCTGAAAGCTGTCGAAGTTGTACATCAACTTCATCTTCTCCTCCTCCTAGCTCCTTCTTCACAGCAGGTAGAGAAACCGAGTGACACTTCTCAGCTTGATAGTCATGTAATTACGGTACTCCACTCTGTGGAGGCTGCTCCACAGGATGCTGGCATAGGGTGCCTGTCTTAAAGTCTTAACGTCGTTTCAATAAAATCATATAACTGACATCACGTTTGTTAATACACACTGGGAACCCTGCTTGGCTTGACTCATCAGACTTAGAATTTGACATTTAAAATCAGTGGAGTTGCCCTTTAAAAGATTCTATATACTATCCATCATTTCACAGTAAATCTAATTTTGAATATATCCAAAACTTTACAGTCAGTAAAGCATTCCTTCGGTGGAAAGTTAAAAAAAAAACAAAGAAACAAACAATGAAAGAACTTTTGTGAAGACTCCTAATTCTTGCGCAGACCTCCAGTGGGCTGAACACACAATCTGTGCATATGAACACGCATATACACTCAAGCTAGTGTGACGGAATCTAAAATGGGATGATTCATAATCAATAATTCATCACTGCTGAGAAACGCACAACAATGGGTTGAAATGAATGAAGAGGTAGATACACGTCACTGCCAACGTCAGACTGTGGGAGTGATACAGAAAATATATCTGTTACTGTACTTTCTCCCCGTCCCAAAACCACAGCGGAAGATCAGGACAAACACAACACAATGTGACGAGCTGTGATGACAAAAAATTGAACATGTTTGTGATATCTGAGAGAGAATAGAAGCCGTTGAGGTGGAGAAGTAGTGTGTTCATCGTGAGGAACAGCCAGCGGAGTGTGTTTGGTAACAAAACCAACAGAAGCAGGTCAGTAGGATTCGGTTTGACGGTGAGATTTGTTGACACTGTTTCTCTTCCAGCTGCTCCACTTTCACTCACCTGGAAACACTCACGTGAGTTCTCCGTCAAAAACCCTCTGATGTCTGAATCTGCTTTACATGATTCAGGAGGGAAAACCTCTTCATCTGAGAGGATGAGAGCGAGAGAGAGAGGGAAGGAGAGAGAGCGCGCTCCAGGCAGAGTGACCTATATATTCTCCAGAGCTCTCTCCAGTTCCAGATACAGTATCACACAGCACTGTACACACCTGCAGCGCTGCTCGCTGACCTCGGATCAGACGCTGTGGAGCGGTTTGAGTCGATCAGAGGTCATTTCCAGAAACGTCCTGGTAGAACTCGTCATATATGAACATTTTAAAATGATAATTTCCTACATGTTCTCCTGCCTCTCCTTTCCCACGGAGCTTCAGATTGAGAGAATGTGATACCGGACAATCGTTTAACCCCCCCAGCACCAGGACGGACACGTTTCACACGTCATCACTGCTTTGTTTTATCTTGTTCTCACAGAGAAGAGACATGAGCGAGACAAGATGTTTGTGGATGTTCTGTACAAGTGGAGGGTGCTGGCGTCTTCTGAGGGTTGGTGAGGACGGATGTAGGTCAGGAGACCGAATCCGACAAAACCAGACACCAATGCACTTTTTTTCCGTGACTTTTTGCACTCATAGGTTCATTTTGTGTGTGTGTGTGTGTGTGTGTGTGTGTGTGTGTGTGTGTGTGTGTGTGTGCTACAGTACGGCGTCCCTCCAGCGTGTTCTGTGCTTGAGTAGAGCTCTCACTGCAGCCTCCACGCTGAAATCCAGGTCACATTTTCGGTAAGTCCCTGCTAGCGTAGCTCGTGCGTACGTTCAGTTTTGTGTCTTCGTTGCATCTGTCGCAGCGAACAGTCCAGTCCTGGGTCCGTTCGGTACGCATCACATACAGTATGTAAAGAGAAACTGGATGCTGATTTCTGTGATTGTATCCATGGAAACCTGACCAGGAAGATCCTCTTTCAAAGAAGATAAGAAATTAAAAACCTCCATTTGGGTCAAAATATCAAAAGGAGGGATGGTCATCAGATGAACTCGTCCCGCACATATGACACCTCGTGGTCGTGTTTCAATCCATCTTGAGCTGTGTCCTCATGGCTATGATGCTCAACATTCAGTGTCGTATGCTCTCAGTATGTTTATCATCTGTCATATCAAAACTGAAACACAATTTGTTTCGTTTTCTGAATTTGTCTTTACACAGCCGTTCTTTGCTGACCCAGTTTCCTCACTGGTTCATTCAGGTTTCACCTAATCTGATCTAATCTAATCATATTCCCTACATGGTAAACCCCTCTGGACTCATACATGAAAGGTTAAACCAGGAATTATGAACAAATATCAAAGGTTTCATGAATTGAATTGAACCAGGGCGGCTGCATAAAGACTTGGTATTCACACTCAGACTAGAATAACCAGGATAAATAGAATGAATGAATGAATTCTTTTATCGTAGTGTCTCGCCAATTCTAGCTCATCCCCATGGGATTATATACACGTTCATGTGCTAAAACGAAAATAAAGCAGATTCTTGGACATTTTGACATTGGTGAAACTCTTGAGTGGCAGGTAGAAACTGGTCCACCGATGCTGCAACTACAAGAGTAGATCAATTGAGAATATTTAGAACATGTTTAAGTCTGCGTTCATCTGCGTCATTAATTGATGAAATTTCTAAAATGTCCTAAAAAAGATTGTTCTATCGTCAATAAAATGACTTTTCAAATGACAACAGCAAATCCAGCAACATCTGGTCAGCGCTTTACGCCTGACTCAACCAAAACTCATCATCATCATCAACCTGCACTGTTTTAGCTTCATCTGAGTTACTGCATTTGCATGATGTGACAGAGTCGAGCCACAGGGCAGAATAACTCCAGAAGTTACATCTGAGATGGAAGTAAATGTGAGCCATGAATGATGCAAAGGGCTCGTTTGCTTGGTGACTGTGAATTGTGCTGATTGGATGCAGCCACAGCATTTGTAACCCAGAAATGGTGATGTGTTGAAGTGGGTCAGGGTCTGTAGATTACCGACCCAGAATGACAGCAGCAGCAGCACAACGGCTGACAGAAGGAAACAACTGGAGAAGTCAAACGAAACAAGTGAACATGCTAATACTCAAAATTCTACTGAAAATGTTTCTATTCAAAATGTTTGCATTTCTAGCCATAAAATCTCTTTATACCTAAATTAAGACACAACACCTGAAAGAGTATCTTGTACAACTTTGGACATTTTCACTTCAAGAAAAATCTGCCAGTGGAGACCTTTTTTTCAGTGTTGTTCCTGGTATCAACATTTCTTGCTTGTTTATTCCAGAAGCTTCTGATGATTTTTTTGAGCTCACACCAGTTAAATTAAACATATTTGAGCAGGATGAACAGGGGAAGGACGAGAGCACAGGTCTGTGTGCATGGTTTTAACAGCTCCCCCGTCCTACTGATTCTTTAATATTCACCACATCCCGCTGAGTTAACATTTAAACACCAGCAGCTAGGGTGTGTGTGTGTGTGTGTGTGGGGGGGGGGGGGGGGGTGTT
>CAAKHB010005663.1:412292-427073 GCA_901007665.1 Aeoliscus strigatus | reverse complement strand
ACACATCATCGAGCTGCTTTCATCATGGTGAAGGTTCAACTCCAAGCGACTCCCAGAGGCTTTTCAGGGTTCAATCCACAAGGTTCCTCCAAGAAGCCCTGCGTCGTAAACCTATTTCTGTCACTGAGAAAAGTACTCAGTCTCAGTACCGAGCCCAGTAGAAGGTCCACGTCCCTCCCTGCTGATGTGACCCGGACTGCTGCAGGTCCATGTGGCTGTGACAGTTCAGTGACAGCAGAGAGGTTTCTCGAGAGAAAAGATGAAATAAACTAACGCCATTACAAGTGCAACCTTCGCCCAGCTTTTTCAGGTGGCTGACGTAGATGGGACCCCCTCTCCGGGGACCGAACCCGTGTCTGATCTGGTGGTTGAGTGCTTTTACTCGACTCCAGCAGCACCACCTTCACACAGCAGACCACTTTAGACTTTACATTTTGTAATGGATGAGTCCGCAGCACACAATTTATGTCCAGCGCTGACACACAGTGCCAGTGGAAGAGCAGTGTATCTTTAACGCAGTGAGGCGGAAAGCCGGGGGCCGTACTGCATCCCGCTCTAATGCCAGAGAACAGCGGTTCCCCGCTCACTGGAACAAACAAGCTGAGCCTGAGTGAACCCAACAATACGCAGTAACACCGATCTCCTAAAGGCCACGCTGTCAGGTTTGTTGGCAGTGATCCCATCATTCATAGTGTAGCGTGTTTCCCAGCATGCTTTGTGACGGTGAGTTTAAGTTAACGTTACTTCTCTTTTAAATCACCACAAATGTTATCTTCTGCAGCTTTGCCATTTTCAGTGTTACTGTCTCATTGATTAAGTTCTAATTCACTGATCTACTTAGTTTATGATTACTGTTAGGAAATAAGCACCTTGACACCACACGTGAGGTTGTGTGTTTGGTTAGTGACCCCCCCATTCATTTGTGGGTGTGTTTTTGTGTCTGTGATAATGTGGCACGGGAACTGGTCCTATTAAGATGAATGATGTACGTTTGACAGTGGGTCAGAGTAAAATAACACACATCACACAGGAGAAGTTTCATTTCCACCTGAAAACACACACTTTTACAATGATTATCTTTGAACCGATGCAGTTCTAAATCACCAAAGCACAGCACAATATGTGAACATCATCTCTGCCAAGCGAGACAGAGCAACATTAGAGGGTTTAGTGGCTACAAACTATTTTCAAAACATGGTTTTTACACATGGATTGACTGTTATTATTGTGTCACCATCAACGTCGACCCCCAAACCCCCCCAAAAAACCCTTTTAAATGTTCTAAAAAAATATTTATTATCCCCATTGGTGCTTGATATAACATAACATACAGTCCATTCTTCTTGTGTTTTGTTCCTCTACCAGTGTTTCCCAAACCTGGGGCCTGTACCACGAAGCTCCATTAATACGTCTGACTGACTTAGCGAGATCATGGCGATCAAGATAATCGGTACCACGAAGCTGGATATCAACTCGTTAATTCAACCCAGGTTTGTCAGAGTGATTGTAGAAAAGACAAACACCGTGGAAGATGCCAGAAGACGACAAAGCGGCTGACAAGGCATCTCAGACTGTGTAAATCTGTAAGTTGCTCATTCAATGAACCTACAACATCCGTGAATCCCTCAAAATCACATTATTTATTTTTTTCCCAGATAAAAGATCAAACATAAAAACACTGAAGCGTCAGATTTCAACTTTAGTGTTGAAATTCAATTCATTCATATCAATAAACCAAGTTGATTGTCTGTATTAGGAGACTATGAAAACCCACGAGTCGTCAGGAGGCTGAGCACGGGGACAAAGGTTGTTTCCATTTGGACTAAACTATAAAAACTACAGGCTCCGTCTGCTGTTTACTTTCATTTATTAAGGCTAAAATCCAAACAGTGAATCCCACAGAAAACCTTAAAAACACAGTGTAAGCGAGCTAGTGGTCAGTAAAAAGGTATGAGCCCCCCCAGTTCATTCATACATTCCGCCGGTACAACAGCTGATTTTACTACTTCCCTCAAGTACCCCCCCACCTGACTCCTCCTCAGATGTAACACCATGAATGAAGTGTGGAGATGACACATTTCCTTTACTGAACCACATGTATGAAAGTGTCTCGTGAAGACGATGGACTCATGTTTTAAATCAGTGAGGTCAGAGGTCACTTGGTGGACCACCGACAGACGGTGTTTCATCTCCCACTGAATAAAGGAAACGACCCGTGTCAAAGAACCTCAGGGTGATGTATACTGACTGTGATCCAGGGTGTGAGAATCAGTCAAATTGAACGGGTCAGATCGGTCCCGGAAGATTCTTTCATGCCGTAACTCTCTCCTCACCACCTGTCTTATGTGGAGGAATGGGCAGGTCATTGTTTTTCTGACATCTGATTGGCCAGTGGGTGGTGCTGTTCACAGGATCAGATTCAATCCAGACAGTTATCCTGCTCCAGAGCAGAATAGTTTTTCAGAGTAAATTACCATGGTAACAGGTCTGGATAAAACGAAATCCGGCTTTGTGGTACAGAAGATCCAGGATCAACCCTGAACTTATCTCGCTAAAACCAAAATCCTGCTTCGTGGTACAGGCCCCTGATCCTCGGAACACCTGCCCTGCATGTTTTGGATGTCACCCTGCTCCTACACACCTGACTGAAACACACACACACACACACACACACAGTGAAGCTCTGCAGAGGCCTGAAAACGAGTTGTTGATTTGAATCAGGTGTGTAGGAGCAGGTGACATCTAAACATGGTGGGCAGGTGTTCCCAGAGGACCAGGGTTGGGAAACACTGCTCCATACAGTCTTTGTAATGGATCATAAGATGACAAATGTGGTATTTTGGGAGGTTTTAGTTCCTCTATATGCACATGTTCTACATCAATTTAAACTAATTGATCATTTAAGGGATTCAATATATTGTGTATGTGGATGATTAGGTGGCTTTTCTTTAAAAATCGATCATTCTGTAAATATTTATCTTGGGAACATTAGTTGTTTATCTGTGTGGGAGGGGGGGCAGGACGGATAATAACTTAAATAAGCAGAGTGTCTCTTTTGTCCTTTGTCCTGATGAAGATCAATATGATCCAAACGTCACTGCCTAATAAACATTTGAGGAGCTGCAGGTTTTTTTGTTTGTTTTTTTTTCAAACATAACCAACATAGCTGAGGGGCGAACCGATGTTGAGCACTGCGGGTCTGTTCTGACATTTTCTATATGGATGACTTTGAGCCTGTATGTCCCTGATACGTCGCATGGTCGCCGGTCTTTTGTTGTGCAGTGCACCAAAGGAGCAGAGGGTTTAACTGCAAAGATTCACAGTACGTACTGGACGCCACACGTTCCCCAACATACAATCCACGCTGCCTTGTATGATTCATACACACTAAAAAGAGATTTTCAGTACGGGCTGAAGTTTAGAGAGAAGGTAAACGTTACAGGCAAACAATTCTGTGAAGGAAAGTCGCACAGTCTGGTGTATCTGCATATTGATTATTTATGAATGTCATAAATACGGTTTAATGGAAGTGTCAGCGTGTGCCATCACATATTTACTGAGCTGGGTGCTCGGCTGCAGCTGGACACGGGCCACATCTGCATCAAAACAGCATATAAAAACATACGTCACATCTTCCTTCGGCTGCTCTGCTGCTAATTCAGACACAACTCCATTATTCTCCTCCCTAATGAGGTTTACTGTGTGTCTGCCCCATCAGGCCTCTCCCCTTCACCCACATGCACAAACAGCCTGGAACCAGCGGCGGCGTACACACTGCAAACACTTTTTATCATTTCTTTTCTTTTTTATGTTACACATTTAAACATCTGCGTATGTTCTACGACAGCCTTTCGATCGAGCCTTAGGTCTGTTCTGAGTCCAAAAAGGCAAAGCAAGTGTATTAACAAACTAATAGTGTCTGTGTGTGTGTGTGCATAAGAAACGTTAAAGGTTTGTAGCTCCACACACGTACACATATGCGCCCGATAAACACATGCATATCTGCATCAACGCGACCAGAAGTGTGTGATGGAGTGTATGTAGGTTAATGCTATTCACTGTGTCGCTGCGCTCTTGTAAAAGGAGGAGGAGCTCCTCTTAATGGAAGCTTAATTGGCTGAACCAGGAAGGGAAAGCGAGCCCAACACGTCTCTCTGCTTCAGCAGGATTACATCTGAGAACAGAACCAGACGCAGCAGCCCAAAGCAACAAACTCACGGCTGCAGTACTGTTTAAACAGAGACGTTGGTGAGCTGACAAGAGAAATACTACGAGTGCTCTGACGGAAGGTGGTTTGGACAGGAGGAGGGATTGAATCTGCTGTAAATCGGTCAAAGCTTCCGCTAAGTGGCACAAAGTCCTTTTAGCTCCATATCTGTCAGCTATGCTCAGGAAAGCACCTTCACACTTGGCAACAGGCATCAGAGTTTCGAGCAGGTCCCCGTGTGATGTTTTATTCATCATTCCTGCACACCGATCTTGTCTGTTTAGTCATTCATATTCTCTGTGAGATAAGGTAGCTCTGCTGTTTGCATGCTGACAGTTCGGAGGAGCAGAGTCACGCAAGTCAAATGCAGGGACACAGATTTGTATAGAACTGCAAACAGAGAGCTCTGAGTTCCAACCTCTTTTCCTGCGAGCAGGTTTCAGGCTCCTAAAAGTCTGTTACAACAGAGACCGCACACGCACATAGAATTTGCTGAAAATGCTGTGTCACTCTTTGCTAGATTTGGATGAAACTTCCTGTTAGCCACGATGCGACGAGCCACGGCAACGTTGACCAACATGACCCTTCGGATTCTGTCCTGCATTTCAGATGCTCGTGTTTTGTGAAGAAACATTCGCCATTGACTTACGAGCTTTTCTTTTTTTTAATGTCACATCTGGATGGATAACAGCAATGTCAAACCATTTCACACTGAACTAGATGGCGTATAAGAAAATGATAATAAAGCCACAGGAAAGAAAGGAAGGTCCTCAGTTATTCACATTTAAAATTGAACAGCCATCTCTGTCTGATGAACATAAAGTACTACAGCAGTGAAATCAAATGGAGCCAAACATACACTCTAAAATATATTAAAATGACATGAAAATCAACTTCTTATAAAATGATTGTCTACACAACAAACTCTGATTCATGTTTCGACTCATCAACTACCAAGCTCCAAACACAGGAAAGAAGTTGCCAGAGTTTCTCCGGTGGAGAGGGAACATCAGTTCACCTGGACAGAATAAGAGAATAAATATGAAAACTCATCATTGTTCTGGACTGAACATAAAACACAAGGGTTGTAAATGGCTCAGAGTGTTTAGTGACATTGTTTTGAGCAAAAGCTCGTTCCGTGACGCAGCAGTTCAAGCACGGAGGCAGCGTATGGAATCAGTCCAAACGTCGGGAGCTTGTTCGGTCAAACCGTTCTGCCAACGTTCTGCCAACGTTCTGCCAACAGGTCTGTGTCAGCTTCCTGGTGCAGGCAGCAGGGGAGAAATCAATAAGTCCTCTCTGCATCCACGCACCAGTGTCATTGACGACTTGTCTGTGTGTATTTATGCACAGGTTAATGAAGGACGTTGTATGACTGTATTAGAGACAATGAATGTACTTTGGCCCGGCGCATTAGCTCAGCCCGGCTGTGACCAGTGGTCAACGAAGCAACTGGAGACGTATTCAGATATCTGAGCGTGAATATAGAGGCAAGAGAGAAAGTTAACATTACAATTCAGAGATGGATCTCAAGACTACGAGCAGCTGTGAAAGTGAGAGTTTTATAAGCTGATGAAACATCTGAGTGGCCAGTGAAAACCCAGCAAACATTCTTTTTCTTTTTTTACAAGGATGCTGGTGATCACCAATGTTCTTATTCAGGATTCAGCATCAATGCAGATTTGAATGCTGAAACACTGTGGCCCTTCCTTCACTGTATAATAGTCATAGGACTTCATAATGCTATTTTTTTCGATTACCTATTATCTACCATGTGCGTGTGTGCGTGCATGTGCACATACTCTGTGAGACGTCTGTGGTTTGCCCCAGCTTTGGCGTGTGGCTGCTCAGCATCCTCAGGTTAGAGGCTGTTTTGACCACAGGGGGTTCAACGGTCTCCGGCTGATCCTTCCCTCTGGTTGTCTGCTGGTACGGGTCAGATGTGGGTGTGGTTGGTGGGGTTGGTGGAGGTGTCAGGCTCAGAGTCTGAGAGCAGAGGAAGGATTCTTTTCATATTGTTTTATTATATTAAAACAAAAATTGAAAAAAAAAAAACCCAACTCACTTGGAGATCAGCTTTGGTGTGAGCTGAGATTTCCTCTGGAGCGGTTACTGGGCTGCAGGGGGCGCTGTCAGGAGCTACTTTGTTGGCCGAGGTCAAGTTGTTGCACAAACCAGACTGGTCAAATACAACATCTTCATCTGCCTATAAATATTTTAATCAGGGTTATCTCAGGATAGAGTGAATCAACGACCCAGTTCAACACGTTGGCCGTTTCAACAGAATATTAGATCAGATGGGAACTTCATTAATCCTTTGGGTTCCCTCAGGACATTCAGAACTCCATCAAATACGATCTAGCACAGACCCGGGCATTTGAAGGCCCGCGGACCAAATACGGCCCAGGAAAGCTTGCTTGGAATGAAGAAAATAAACCCTACTTCTAAAATTCTGCGTGGCATAAAACAGCTGTGCTTTTACTTTGAAACCTGTTTCCAGTGCGCGTCAAGTACAGGATCTCTTATACAAGTCCGAGGGCATGTGATTAGCAACAGGTCATTGTAACGGTAACCCTTCAAAATGTTTGCACATACCAAAAAAAGAAAGGTGGACGCTGAAGGCCGTGGTTTCAAGTAAATATGGACGACTAAATATTTATTTACTGAGGTCTGGGGTAAGGTCAGGTGTTTAGTTTGTGGTGAGTAGGTCGCCGTGTTTAAGGAGTACAACATGAGTCTGGCATTACCAGAAGAAACATGCGGAAAAATACAGACACTTGACTTGGCCGAGAGAGCGTGGATAACATAAGATCAGCTAACGAAGCTGGAGAAGCAACGAGGCCATTGTACCAAGCTACACACATCCCGGGATGCAGCACCCAAAACCAGAAAAAGAAAGAAAGACGTTTTTGATAAAGTCCCGCTGTCCAGGCGAACGGTGACCAGAAGGCTGGAGGACATCGCGGAGAATCTCCAACATCAGCTAAAACGTGGCGTGGGAAGTGGTGACTTTTTCTCCTTGGCTTTGGATGAGAGCTGTGATGTCCGCGACACGCCACAGTTACGCAGGATTTCAAGATTACGGAGGAGCTGTCAGCAGTGAGATCAATGAGAGGATTTGTTCAACGAGGTAAACGCATGCATGGACAAGCTTGGACTGAAACGGGACAGACTGGTAGGAGTCACGACTGATGGTTGTCTGCATCTGACAGGGAAATATGTTGGACTTTTGAAACGGATGCAAGATAAAGTGACTGAAGTTGACGCCGAGCATAAATTGGTATTTATTAATTGTATTATTCATCAACATGTGTCAGTGTTAAAACTTAATGTTGTTGATGTTGTAACTAAGACAGTTAACTTTATCAGGGCACGAGCGTTTTTTAAGAGTGCGATGTTTTCCCCACATTATTTTGTTGGACACTATTTTGTTGTGCGCATGGTTATTGCACTGTTACAATTTAATAAAGGGGCGGAGCCTCCCAGCGTTCGACCTATCGGACCGGGGCAGTGTGTCCGCAAGGTGAAAGAGATCACCATGTCTCCTGTCGTATGTGTACTTGGTACTTAACTCTATACATCTGCAAAGATGTCCATTCAAGCTGCGGACTCGGGAGAAGGTGCGAGTACCTCTCTTACAAATATGGAGAGAGAAATATGGACAGGCAGTTTGTTGCACATTTTTAGAAGAGCATGATAACGAACATGGTGACATCAGGTACCATACAGCAGTCAGATCAGATGGCTCAGCCTGGGCAAAGTGTTAAGAAGTTTTTGGGACCTAAAAGTACAGATTCAAAAACATCCCTGAGCTCTCAGATGTGGACTGGATTGCAGATTTAGCAGTTTCAGTTGCAGTTCAAGTTGCAGTTTCTTTCAAATCAACGAGAGAACAAAATTCTCCCTCACATGTAAACCCTGAAAGAAGTCAAACCATCAGCTAGTCACATCTGCAGGTACTAATCTATGTTAGGGGACCTTCACACTGAGTTGTCAAGACGATCTGAAGATTTAAAAATCATTTAGGATGAAATGCACCTGATTTCCTCTCCCTTTGCAAGCACTGTGGATAATGCATCCATTGATGTCCAGCTGGAGCCCACAGACTTCAGATACAGTCAGATACAGTACTGGCAGAGCACTTAAATCAGCATCACTGCTGGAGTTCTATTCATCTCTGAAGGAGGAGCATTTTCCAAACATGAGGAAACATGCTCAGAAGATGTTGGTTGTTTTTGGATCTACCTATACACGTGAACAAGCATTCTCAGTAATGAACGTTACCAACTTTATCCACGTACAGATCCTCTTACTGGTGGTCATCTGTCAGATGTGCTTCACATCTCCACCTCAAACATTCAACCTGACTTTGATGCACCGGTTAAAGCTCAACAGAGGATTTCAACAGAGGACCTTGATTTTTTTCTTCACTGTTTGGCAGTCGGACAAAAATGTTCTGAGTTATGTTACGTTATTATTGGCATACAAAGACATTGTGGTATCTTAATAGGAAGTTAAAAACAGAAAGCACTGTGGTGTTTATGTGACTGACAGAGTTACCCATGTTGCACAACTACCATTGTTTTGCATAACTGCACTAAATAAATTTAGTTTTTTGTAAAATAACCTCTTTTTCTCTTTATCTAATAACACATTCTCTTACCAGCTTCAGTAAACAATGTAATTTACTTATTTCAACGAAAAATATAAGTATATATTTATATGTATAAATATATAATAAAAGTAATAACCAGAGTAGATTTCAAACTTTTGACCCAGCCCTCCACCATATTTTCTGCTTCTAATTTGGCCCCGGGGGAAAAATAAACTGCCCGGCCCTGATCTAGCATCTGCAGCGTGTGGAACCTCGGTCCATAAGAGGACTGACACCAGCGGTGTTGTGGGAGTGGTCAGAAGCAGCGTACCTGGATGGCGGCGCAGACCTCACTGTCATCAAAGAACTCCAGGGGGGGGGGATCCTCGTCCTCAATCTGCAGCACCGAGAAACGAGAAACAACCACTTCCTTCACTCATTCACTGGTTCAGACATAAGAGGTGGGGTGAAGAGGGGGGGGTCAAGATTCATTCTGTACACACCACTGACGCCCATGAGTTCACAAATGTGACCGTTCGGTGATCTGGATTCGTCATGTGACCAGTATCTATCTAAGCTTACTAAGTTTATGATCTGCAACAGATTTCATGACGTTACTCAGAGCGGAAGCAGACACACTGTGCGAGTACGTAGGTGAGAGTTTACCTTTAATTTGGCCAAAGAGGGCTGTTCACATGCACCTGCTGGCTCGGGGCAGGAGATGTTCTCCAGTTCTACGTCGGGCAGGTCGACCATCCCTTTCCCCAGGTACAGACTCACTGGGGTGACCTGCACACACAGCTGAGCAGGAAGTGTCACACAGGAGCGTGTGTGAGTCAAGTACACCATCAATCATTTCTTTTTTCACAGGAGTATTTACTTATCCAGCAGTAGGTTTATCACACTGTTCTTTAAAACCAAGTGAAAACAGTGACTGATTGCGACTCACTGCTGCGCTGGCCGAGGGGCTGCAGGCCACCGCGTGACCCTGACTCAGCAGGACACTGTGGATGTAGACGTCCTTATCAGTGCACGTGTCACACAGGTAGAGCTGCAGCGTGTCTCCGCTGTAACAATCCAGAGCGCCCACCAGGGTTTGATTGGAGCACAGCATCTGGAAAGCAGCCGTGGCCTCAGCGGTCCAGGTGCCCTGCAACTATGACAGCACGTGAGATGGAGCAGTGAGCGCACGGGGAAACAGAGACAATATCAACGGTTTCTCACTTCATTTTAATGAAAAAAACTGGATAATGGGGACTGAATGAAAGATGTGCTGTGCAGAACAGTGAAATGTTACTAATTTTGCCACAGCTAAAGATCTTCAGAGAATAAGTACAATGTAATTTCCTGGAGTGCGTGAAAGACCAAAAGGTTGAGGAATGTGACGCTCCTGACAGCACAGTGATAAAGCAGAACTTTGCAGGAAGTTATAAAACACAATGGGGCTCACAGACAGAGGTTTAATCCCAGCAAGTGATGAAGGGACAGCTTGAGCTGGGAGGACTGAGTGACAGGACCTGGAAAGCAGCACACGGACCAGCTCAGTCCCGGTAGAACTTGGATTTTTCGACTGCTTATATGTTTACGACCATCATACTTGAGGAACTTCAGGGAGGCAGCGTCCACCACGGCCATGTCACCGAAATCAACAAAGTACACCTGGACCTGAGTGGGGCTGAGGACCTGGTGAATCACCACCCGGTAGAACCACATCCCTTTAGGTGACACGCAGCAGACCTGGCCCTGTCGGACAAATTGCTTGGGGAGGCGGTAGCGCTCTGACACTTCGGGGGAGGTGTAAGTTCGTCTGGTGAGAGAAAGGTGAGACACAGCTGGAAATATGAACACAGTCAGATTCATTCCATGACTAGTGCTGCTTCTTCATCAGGAGACTATTGGAAAACGATCACCTGACACCTGCTCACATCTAAAGACAACTTTTTACAGTCTTTAGTCGCAGTCTAGTCCAGTCTCTTCATTCCCGTTTTGTCTGAGCCACACTTGCACTGCGTTCAATGATGCTTCCTGAAGTGCTGAAACACACCAGACTCCCCTTGGAAATCTGGACATCCAGACTCCAGCAAAACTCCTCAAACTTCCTTCAGACTTTCAGTCTTAAGGTGAAAATCTGTTGGTGTCAGCCCAAATGATTCTAAATGTTTTGGGGTTTTTTCATCTCATTTAATACATTCGTAGGATGCTGCAAACATGTCCCCACCTCATCTCAATCATCATGTTCTCCATGGCTTGGGCCTCCTCTCTCTCACTGAATCGGATGTAGAAATGTCCCGGGGACTCCACCTGCTCCACCAGGACTTCGACCAACTCTCGAGGACTGCGCTGCCTCGGGGGCTTCAGGCGTTGGCTTTGCAGGGCGTCAAGGGGCACGGCCGGGCTGCTCAGGTAAATCTCTGGTGTCTACAGATGAAGCAGAGAGCAACATTTTCAACTGGTGTCCACTTTTTACATTAGAAAGCCTCCACATGCTGATGATATTATTTTCTACTGGTAAAAGATCCAATATGGAATCATGAAATCATGTGTTGACCAACGTATTACCTAACCTTTTCTTGGATTTTGGAATTATCACTGATCGTCAGCTCTTCATCCTGGCTGACTGACAAGATATTATCATGCTCTTCTTCCTCTTCGCCTTCCCAAGGTGACGTTCCACAGCTGAAGAAGTGGCTCTTCACTCCCCCACCCCCACTTTCTGTCTCAACAGAATCCACAAAATACGGCGACATCAGCACCATCACCAACAGAATCCACCACTGTCTCATGTCGCTAACAGGTTACACCTCAGTTTTTGGAACAGACCAGTATTATTGTCCTGTAGGTTCTTGATGATCCAGTCGTGTGTGCCGTCTCCCTCTGCACGTTGTAGGTGGAACATGCCACTCAGGGTGCCGACAAGTTCAGTGACGCTGACAAATCCACTCTGCAGCAAAGGCAGATCTTCACCAGTGAGTCTCTAAGAAGCAGAGGTGACATGGGCTTCAAGTTCAACGGAGAAGGCGTCCTCGTCCAACATGTATGCATCATGTCTCATGATGTTCTCAGGATCTGTACAAGTGCTGCTGGATTATTTCCTACCTTGTACTCTTCAGGCAGGCAGTGAACAAACAATCCACCGCTACTTTGACCCACAACCTGAAGACAGATTTCATAAATATCATCACATTAAACCTCATGGAATTTAACTTGAACAACAAAGTAATTAATACCACACACATCATCATCATCATTATTATTATTAAAATAAGGAGAAAATATTTCTCTGGTACAAAATTCATTCCCTCAAACGTGCTGCACACAGTCGGTTCTCACTCGCAGTAACTGGCGGTTTGAAGGTACTACTCACAAGAATCTGCTCACTAAGTAGCAGCAGGTCTGACCTTTCGTAGCTTCTCCTTCAGCTCCTGACTGACGGTGCCAATAACACCATTCTCAGTGATTTGCTGCTGCAGCTCCTCCTCCAGCTGATGACATTGAAGGAGAATATAGAATCACGTTGTTCACTGAAGTCAACTTGTGAGGCTGTTATTTGTAAGCCTGCAAACATCCATGTGACTAACGTTTCAAGACTGGAAATTATCGCTTTATTCCCCCATTTTGTTTGTTTGTGTGTGAACAAACCTTGAGGACACGTCTCTGAAAGAGCTGACGTTGAAGGCGGTGCTCTGCTTCTACTTCCTGCTCCTTCTTCTCCTCCACCCGCGACTTATCCTGGACATTTGTCGAGTCGTCACAGGCTGACGCAGCGGCCTCCACAGTCGTCTGTCTGACAACACTCGGTTTTCCTGAGACTTCAGCTGGATTTAAAAGAGACATATCTGACTAGGATCAAAGATAATACAATGTGAGGTATTCAATTCCTTTCTGGAGAAAACAGTCAGAAGGCGCCTGATGTGTTACAAAGCACCTGTTGATTGAAATAAAGCCAAGATTGCTCGACGTGTCCAAGCAAAGATATTCTTAAACTATGAAGATGATCGGTCCGTGTCGAACCTGGGGGTACCGTTGGTGTGTGAACTTTGCCGACGGGTCCTTTGGGCCCTGTGTTGCTGGTTCTTCTGGGCGGTACTGGCTTTACTGGTCCACTCGGCCGTGGTGTGTTAAATGGTCTGAGCAAAGGCCGGGGCAGCATGTGCTCTCTGAGGCTCAGAACTGAGCCGAGTCGTCCCTGCTGGATCAGGACCATATCCGCTGCTGCCATCAGCAGCTCTGCAGTGGAGTAGAAGCCGTAGTTCTGGGCACGCAGCGGGTGGCCGAATGTGTGCAGAAAGCTCAAGTCCAGGTCACACAACTTGATCGGACCCTAGAACAGCAGCCACAGCATTAGTCCCTGGACAAACACAGAACCTTACTCGTGATTCGATGAGGGTCCCACAATTCAAGCAGACGGAGGGTTTAACTTTAACTAAGCAGGTGACAAATTCAACTTTCTCCTCCTTAGGGAGAATTAGTCCTGTGGACACATTGTCAGCTCTATGATTTATTTACACAAATAATTCCTTAGGGTGGAGGCCTCTTCAACAAAATAGAAATCCTATGTTTTGGAGCTGAAACAACTCATGTAAGTACACCGACAATACTCCACAGGGTAACTCTGGGTTTTACTTGGGACAGCAGGAGGCGCAGCTGTGCCCTCAGCTGGACAGGGAGGACAGGAGGAGCACCGCCTCGTCTGGGAAGGACCACCGCTGGAGAGTTATGATAGAAGCAGGGCGAGAAATGCCTGAAACCTCCTCTCCTCCTCCTCTCGGTCTTGGATACGCGCTGTTTAGCTATAAGCTCTTCCATATTTCTAGTCGACTCGTCGCTGACAGCTGTGAAGGAAGATGCAGGTTAAGGTATGAAATACTGCAGGTGAGTCAGCTGCAAAAAAAAGGACTTTTTGCAAACACTTCATCCCTTTAATCCCATCACCTATAATGATGGGATAAAGGGATTATTATTATGATGATGAAAAATGTATTGAACAGAAAACAAACTCAAGAGAAAAAGCTCGTACCCTTTAACAATATGCTGCCATCTGGCTGGAAGTTGAATGACACCACGTCGGGCATCTCTTTTGCCATATCCATGACGTTTCTGAAGCCAAGGACTTTCAGAGGCATCGGACGCCCCAACATGGTCATATAATCCCGCTTGAGTTTTTCAGGTTCCAAGCCCAGTTTGGATGAAATAAGTAAAGAGCGCACATCCTTCTTCAGACTTGACAAAATGTTGTCTTGGTTCATTTTTCCTGCTGATGTCTGTAAAACACAAGTGACGATCATATGATACGATGAGGACTTAGAAGAATGGTTTTATTCCCCTAGCACTGGGCCGTAATGCATCTTTTGGTTGTTTCACCTTGAACAGAACAAAAGAAACACTGATGGAGATTCGAACTGGACACTGTTCACTGTCAACAGGTCATAGCGAATGCTGGGTGAGCATGAGTTATGCAGCGATGGGACGAATCGAGGCTTGTATTGTTTGGGATAGATGTGTGTCTTCAATGACATTCGAAGCCTCACTGGTTCTTGAAGTCGTCAGAGAGATTTGTGCTGTGGATGTACTCAGAGTTCACGGGTTAGTGGTGACCTGTGAGTTTGACAGGGACGGTTTGGTGAGTGTTCTCACAACCAGAATAAATTTCAGAAAGAAGAATCGACTGAGCCCTAGCACTGTGGAGCATTTTTTTAAAAAATAGAAATGAAAACTAAATTCACATTCACTGGCCTGTTTTATGGTCCCAATCAATGTCCACTTACAAATAGACAAACATTTAACATTGAACAGTAAATATCATTTATCATTCTGTTGTCATGTAACACACTAATATATGACATTATTCCCATGCCCATTCTACATGAAAGCCTTGGGTGCGTCACACAGCTCAGATATTATGTCCGTCTTTGACCAGCAGGGGGGGTTGTGTACAAACGAGGCCTCGAGAAATGAATCTTATTGTGAAGCAATTGGCTAG
>CAAKHB010005663.1:376107-386692 GCA_901007665.1 Aeoliscus strigatus | reverse complement strand
CCCCCCCACTACACCACTCTGCATCCTCACAACATCCTCATTTGTGTGTCGGATCTGATGTGACCGTCCTTCACAGAGGGAGAAATGTGCTTCAGCTGCAAAATAAATGTAAAAAAAAGAAAAAAAAAACAGTGGCGAAGTGCAGTTTCAGCAGAGAGCTGGTGGCGTTCACAGAAGCTCAGTGAGCTTCACAGAAACATATGAGGGCAGCTTATCTTGTGCGCGCACAGGGAGCAGGTTGATAGTGCTGACAGCGGGGAAGCAGACCTGCTGCCTCTGTCAGGGCTTCAGGGTGGCCTGGCCGCGTACCTCAGAGACTGGTTAGTTGGACATCTCCGTGTCTGTGTGTGGCAGCCTGTGACTGATGGCGGGTCCTGGCTGCAGGCTGCTTCGGCTCGCGTGTGTCACACTCACTGTGACAGCCCACTGCGCCGCGCTGACAGGTAAGCACTTTCCAAGAGTCAACAAAAGAAGCGGAGAAATTGTGATATCCGCAGAGTGCATACTCTATTTCTTGCCTCAGGACACGGATGGATTTTTGTGAGAATTGTGTCTCCATTTTGAAATTCACTCCAAAGTTTGCTGACTTTACTGACAAGTTCAGGAGTTGTGAAGACGCTGTCAAGCAGAATTTGAAGCGCTGATACTTACAGTTGTTGTGCTGTTGGCAGCAGCCGCCCCGAGTGTTACGACTATCACACCAGCCAGAACCGCTGATGTAAGTGCATCTTCTCCACCTTCTGTCGCGGGATATTGGACCTGAACAATCAGACTCTCCCTGATTCCCTCTTCCACTGGCGAGGTGTGAATCTGTGAGCTGATTGTGTGTTTTCAGTGTGACAATCGGTGCTGGAGGTTTGTGTTCAGTGACACATGATTGGTTTCTGGAGGTGACTGCGGTGCACGTGGCCATAGGATCACCAGCGGTGTGTGTGTGTGTGTGTGTATGTGTGTGTGTGTGTGATCCTCCACAGACAGAGCGTGCTCCGTACAGCTCGCGGGTGACTGCCGTGCTGGCACCGTGTCTGGTTGGCTTGGCCATAGTGGTGGTGCTGGCGCTGGCTCTGGCTGTGGCCAAACTGCGAGAGAGGCAGCAGACAGGAGGAGGTTTCAGTCCGAGGCAACTCGAGAGCGTCGGTGGTCGCTGCCCGCCCACTGAGCTGGGAAACGCATCCGTCAGCACGCTGGCGGCACGCGTGGAGCGCCTGGTGTAGTGGAAAGCAGAGAGGAGACAGGGAGAGGTTGTGTGTGACACTGTGTGAGTCTGAGAAATAAATGACGCATATGTCTTGGCACCAAAATCCCCCCCCCCCAGTGAGACTCTTTCCTGCCTCCTTCCAGTTGACCTCTGAGGGTTTGACCTCTGACCTGCTGCTGGCCGTCAGCCTGGTGTCCGTTGTCCTGCTGCTGGCCCTCATCCTCACCTCCGTCGGTCTGGTGGTTGCCCTGAACCGCCGCGCCACCCACGGCACCTACAGCCCCAGCCGGCAGGAGAAGGAGGGATCTCGGGTGGAGATGTGGAGCATCACCCAGCCTCCACCCGTGGAGAGACTCATCTGAGGGGCTCCGACCCCACCTGAGGACACTGGTAACTGGACAAAACTGGAGTGGAACCCGACTTTCCAGACAATATGCGACAACCTCGTCCAACACGGTGGAAAAACTCTGAAGGGACTTCTACACCGGAGCTTCATCCATCTTTGTGAGCTGCTGCTGCTTCCAGCATCGCATCCATCTTCAGGAAAGGATTTGTGCTCAGGACGTATCGAGCGTGTCACATCTTTGTTGGAACACTGAGCACCTGTGGTCACGTTGTGTACATTCACACAGGAAAACGGAGTATTGTTCTGGAGTTTCCATTAGTGAAGAATATTTGTGTTTCATGATCTTCATGTTTAGTTTATAATGAGTGTACTCTTTGTTTTCTATGAGGACGTATGTGCTGGTTAACTGCATCTTGTTTGCCTTAATTTATTTGTTATTTACATGTCGTTAAAATGTCAAATCAGGAACTGTTAAGTACCAGAAAAAAAAAGATTTGTACATTGAACTGGTCAATAAACGTATGTGTTGTACATGTTTGAAAGTACATGTTTCCGTTATACGACGTGGACATGAAGAAAAGTAGAAACAGACTGAAACAGAGCGGTCACTGCCAGGATGCTCCTGAAACGAGAAATGAAGTGTCACATGACCTGTGATCGCCTGTGTTGATCCACTCCGCCCACAGACGCCGAAGCTCCAAAGAGAATGGTTTATTTTCAGTTCACAGTGAAGTACATTGTGTGCAGTTGTACCATCACGAGCACATCAGCTTGACCTTAAGACAGATGTTTTCTCTGCAATGAGAACATGCAAGTGTGCACAGAAATAGAAAATCAGTAAATGGCAAACCAACGAGTTCATGATCATCACAATTACCACCCAAAGGAAAACCAAAGATGTGTTAACTCAAACTACACTACAAATGTCCACTATACTATTTTGGTTCTGGGAAATGTTCCGTTCTAAATTTGAACCTCAGTAACGTTTGCTACATCATGTCAGCCACTTTGGTCGACTTTGCAGAAAGCCACCCTGAAGCCAGAGTTGGGACACTGAAACGGAAGCGATCGGCTTCTGTCTTCAGCGTTTATCACGTTGGTGTAAACAGGACGACGTCTCCCTCCACAGCAGCTGACCTCTCGAGTATAAACCCCTACGGTGGACATGTACCGTCTTCAGTAGAAAGTCTCATCTGACACAAGCTACAAGGCAGGTGACAAAGAACACGACGACGTCCAACGCAAGGCAGAAGGAGTGAGTGACCCCATTATTTCCATTATTACATCCGACAAAAATACTGAAAGAAACAATCAAATGAAGCGCAGCTGTCAGACAAAGCACAATCATCGCGTACGATACATACAGGTACTGAACAAACATGCGGATACGACAGGAAGTACTGTACCACGTGCAAGCAAGTACCAGATTTGATTAGAAGACGCGTTGGAACATCTCTATTTTATTATTATTCTCTCTATATAGTCTCCTTTTCCAAAAATAAAGTCTAAAACATTCAAATATTAGGTTTTCATTTTCATTATATTATATATTATTCATGTAAAATATACTCAAACCAGTAAAAATACGCCTCTATTCAGCTGAAAATATTTGTCATTGTTATGAAGTTAACGAGGGACTCGTCCAGAAACTGGATTAAATGCCATTTGCTCAGAATCAGTGTTTCAAAAAGAAGAAGCACAACAAGGAAAAACATTCCAGCTCCACGTCGGCGGAGGCCAACGACATCCGACGTGTGTACCCGAGTGGTTCCGGAGCTAACGGAGGTGTGGTGTCGTCACCAGTTGGACCAGCCTGCATCCTCTCTATAATACTGTTCTAGGTGCTACTCTTATTGTGTAAGGCACACCACACACACACACTTTAATACTCTTTTCTTCACAGACACAAGGCTTTTTCCCCGTTAAGATCGAATCGGTTGTTTGGTTTTCAAGTAGAATTCTGCATCAGAATGTGATTAATAGTAAAAAAAAAAAAAAGAAAAGAAAAGCTTTTTCATGTTTTAAATATTTGCATAGCGAGTATGGTTTTAAAGGTTTTAATCGTAATCAGGTGAGTTTGTCTTTGAGTTACAAGTTGATTTCAGGGCTTTTTAAAACGCTCCAAAGAGCCAATGTGGTTGACGTGTTTGAGAAAGAAGCTGCGATCAAAGTGCCACAGCGACTGGCGTCTGCTGGAAATCACAACAACAGCAAACCAGAAATGTCGACACAGAGGATGATGGGAACCACAAATGTCTGTACACGTCGTTCCCCCCCACAGGTGACTGACCCTGTCACTTTCCATCCATGAAGCCGACTGCTGAGTCACAGTACAATCGACGGCGGCGATACATACTCAGTGTGTGACTGGAGAACGAGTGACGCTATCGTTAAGACAGACTGACATAAAGGTTTCAATACTTCCTGTTTGTTACTATTGTTCTTCATGAGTCAGGCTCATGCTGACGTAGTCTAACCCAGAGTTCCCACACAGCTGGAAGTTCCATACGACCAGTCTTTACATACTGGCTTGTCAAAAACCTGCATCTACTGTAAAAAAAACACATTGGAGTGAATCTAGATGACGCGTGTGTGTTTTGATGATACAGTATTTTTCCATACTTGTGTAGGAACCCTGTTGACCCAATCAAGGCTGAAGCAGTGGCCACAGACAGGTGGAGAGCGGACACGGACATCAGCTCAGGCCAACGCCCTTTTCTTCTTCATGTGTCTCGTTAACCGCTACAGACGCTCAAAGCACAGACATACTGTTTGATTTTATCCAGAGAAATGCCATTGGACAAGTATTACGCTGTAAATGTGACAGTAGCAGTTGCTGCTTCCACGTACCTGGTAGAGTATAAAAACCCACCACGCCCTCTTGAGGCGTGGTGAAGGAACGACCCGACACAGTGTAGATGTACTTTCAAAGGCCCGAGGGCACTTTTCCATTTCGCTTTGTTGCTTTTGCTTAAACACTTTTCAAGTACTGAGTTGATCTGCGAGTGCAAAGTTTGATTGTATGAAATGTTGAAACCACTGACATGATGGTGTGATGACAAAACACCGTCCCTTCTTCTCCTCAGACGAGGCTGAAACATTCCTGCATCAACGGCTGGCTACTTATTTTCCCCCAAAACTACAGTTTTTTTTTCTTTTTTTTTTCTTGGAGTTGCACACTTGGATGAACAGGACATCTTCTCATCAACTTGTAAAGTTCTTGAGGAGGCTGTAGATTTTTGAAATGAGTGAGAACATCTGCATTTTGAAATATTCTTACAGGACCCAAATCTTCCAATCAGCTCAGCTGAAGAAAGATGACGACGTGTTCTGCCCGTTTCCTCCCTGCAGACACCGGCATCACATTTCTTTGTCATTTTTCCTGATTTTGGGGTGCTGAGATAAAACGTTGTGGAGTCTCACGACTCGTCTGCAGCTTTGCCCTGGACCTGGTGGCTGCTGCTGCAGTGAACCTGTGACAGCTGCAGGCTGCTGTTGAGGACCGAGCCCAGGCAGCACATGGAGTCGATCTCCTCCAGGAGGCCTTGGTCCTGCATCACAGCCGTCCCAGAGCCTTTGCCCTGACCCAGACACAAGCCCAGTCCCAGGAGCCCGTCCTTCGACACCTCCTTTTCCCACGGGACCGGCATCGCTGAATGCCGGTTCCTGGACGGGCTGCCCCGTCTCTCCTGCCTCTGAAGAGACTTCTCCTTGTAATGTCTCACCGTCTCCTTGGACAGCACCTTCCTCCGTAGGATGCTGGTGGAGGCAGACTGGTTCTGGGTCTGGGGAGGCTCCGCGCTAGCTTGGGGGTCTGAAACGGTCCGACAGCGGCCCGCGGGGAGAGGAGAGTGGTTGGTCGCTGCAGGAGATGGCGGACTGTCTCTGTAGGACAGTGATGGCGAGTAGGAGCAGCGGTCTCCTGGCGGTCTCCCCAGAGGTAGTGGGTGGGAGTCGGCCTGCTGAGGACGCGTCGATGCAGCCGGGGCTGTGATCGGAGGATCAGGGGGAGCTGCTGCCGGCGTCTTTGACACCTTCAGGCTGCTCTTGTTGGGCTGTCTGCGGGGGGACGGTGGAAGGTGTTTACCGTGGACTGCGCTGTCATCTTGGCCCATGTTCCATCCGGCCTGATCCACGCCTCCTCCAGAGCTGCTCTCTGCTGCAGGGTTACACTCACCGGAAGGAGCGGTCTGGAAGAAACCACAGACAGCCAATTTAGGAGACATCGGTGTGTCTGTGGTGGAACATACCGGTACACTGAAGCCGCGCTGTGTGGTTGCTTATACCTGTCGTTACCATAGCAACCCAGGCAGATAGGAGGGTGATGGACACAGAACTCAGTATTGGCGTCATCGTTTTTGAGTAGGGATGTCACGATTATAGATTTTCACGGAAACACGGTGAATTTAAATACATTTGATATTTATATTTTATTTCTAATTTCTTTATGTCAGACCTTGCTGAGGCTCAGCAAACACTGACCACACATGCTTTCTTCTTCTTTATTGACATGGCGCAGAGACCGGCAGGGACTCTGTTGTCACTGTGCTGACCCCGCCCACCGACTCAGACAAACACAGTTTGGGTTTTGCAGCTCGTGGGCTAACGAGGAGTTTCTAGCAAAATTTCATTTGCTACTCGGGTGCGTCTAGATGTCACAGGTCCCGTTTTCTCCTGCCGTTAGCGTACCGGAGCCTGGTAGTCTAAGTCCTCCAGAGATCTGAAGAAGTCCAGGCTCTTGGCAGCACTCAGTTTGCCCTGCTCCATGGTGGCGGTGTTCAGAGAGTCCAGGATCTCCTCCAGCAGGTTCATCTGGCCCGAGTGGGAGGAGTCAATATCCAGCTCCAGAGAGTAGGAGTCATCGCTGTCCTCGATGTATGAGGGACCGTCGCCGCTGTCCTCGGAGGAGAGTCTGTGTTCGAGGAGACAGAAGTCTGAGACAGAGGAGTCGATTTCTATCTATTCATTTGCACAGATAGATTAAAAAATAAAACGACGACATGTGCAGGTGAGGTCTGAAACCCAGAAGGCTCATACGACGACCTCACCTTGACCTACCAAAGAATTAAACCAAAAATATCAGAACGATACTGTCAAACCCTGAGTGAGAAAAATGATACATGAATAAGAAAATAAGTTTGGCTTGAACAAACAGCAGCGAAGACAAATTATGACACAGACCAGTTACTGTTGTTTTGGTCACGTCAATGTTTCTTTGTGAAAAGAGAGAACGGTGGCGTGTCCCCTTGTGCCATGGCAGAACACGTCCACTTGAGGGCAGTATTATCATGAGTAACTAAGCCTTTCTGCTCCTGTTTAATCAAATGTCCAGCAACATTTATTCCACATTCAGACACATGACATGCCCACTTGAAGAACAAGGAAACCGCTTCAGTGTCACAGCACTGATAGCGATACGGCAGGAGTTCTTACTTGCTCGCGCTGTCCAGCTCATCGTCATCGAGCCCGTAGCCGAGATCTCGAGGGCCCACGCTCATGGGAGATTTGTTGAAGTTGTGCTGTTAACGAGAATACACACAGTGCAGTTAGACACGACAAATGAAAAGAGGGGGTAGGAAAAAAAAAAAAAAAAAAGGATGCAGGTCTGTGTCTGGTGGGTCCTAATAAGACAGAAGTACTCGCTTGTTTTAATGGGCTTCAGCTGAGACTAAATTAGTCAAATTGGGGTCTAGGGATGAAAATCTTTGCGATCCCCTGAAGTATTTGATCAAACTCAGCATTATACATGAATTATAAGGTACTTTCCTGCTACAAGAGAGGATTCGCTTTCATAATTTGCATCGTAACGCCATCGCATGTGATCGTATTTGTCAGGATAATATGCTGAATGATCAGTGTGTACTGACACAGCAGGTATAATAAGCCACCTGTGTACCGTGTTTAATGGGCGGGTTAAAGAAGAGACAGCAGCTTTACGGAGCCGAGCAGGACGCTCCCCATCTGCCCCGGGCCATTTATTAACATGCTTTCCACCACGACGCACATGTTCCTCTCTCACCGCGAGAGCGTGTTAGCTTCTGTTAACACTTCCTCACTTTCTAATTGACATTCTTTTCATTTGGGGGTCATTTTAAAAATTGTCCCTCTGTGTGGGTTTGTGCTCGCTGCCTCCTGGGATACAGTTAAAATGCTCCTGTTGCCAACAATCAATGTGCGCTGACACAGCAGGAAGCTTTGAATCTGGCCCAGTGATGTTATTCATTTATTTATCTGTTAGGTGGTGGTGGGGACTGTTCTTTCAGTCACGTTATCAAAGTTCAATCACTGAGGAAAAATGGCCCTTTTCAACCCGAAAAGTGGGACAGGAGGTGGGGGTGTTTTGGAAATAACCGTGCTTGCGGTGTGAAACCAGGCTGGAAATCACAGACGCAGAGGTGACGTGGAGTTAATTCAAAGGTTAATGAAACCCAGGAGAATGAGGAGGGGAGATAATGAATGAAAAAAGGAAGGAAGGAAGGAAAGAAAGGTGAGGACAGATTCCTCAACGCACAGAAGAATGATGGGAACGGGAGAGTGAGTGTGTGAGTGTGTGTGTGTGTGTGTGTGAGTATGGGGCTGTGGGGTGGGGGCAGCACCAATGGAACAGTAAACCAAGCCGGTCTTCATTAGCAGACACAGTGCCAGCCAGACAGGCGGAATGTAACGTGTGGCTGGCATGGCCTCATTTAGGGTCTGTGCTCGGCCAGGGAAGACACACACACACACACACACACACACACACACACACACAGCCTATTACAAAAACACAAAGAGTTAAAGTGCTATTTTCTCCATAAAAGTCAGTGGAGGAGATGTGTGCAGTAGTCACTTAAGCCTCTCAGCCATCGGGCTAAACAAGAACACATGTGGCGGCGCTGCTGATTGGCCGGCCCGCTCCCCTTCCATGGTAGCTTGGAGCTATAATGAAAGCGATTTCAGAGGGGCTCAGGCCTGGGATCCCTAAACAGCCTTTAATGGCCCTGTGTCAGGGCAGTAAATCTGGGGCCAGCCTGACGTGCCAGGCAGCCACAGCGGGCCGGTAGAAAGAAGATGCACCTGTGAGACACTCGGGGAGGGTGGAGGGAACGAAACACACACACACACACACACACACACACACACACACACACACACACACACAAACATCACACACACTGTATGCGCTCTGTTCATTTGTGGAACAGCGCCGTGTTCACAGAGGCCGGGCCTCCCTCTACGGCTAGGTGTTTATTAAAGCAAGGTGAACCCAAACACGAGCAGACACAGGTCATGAAGCCCGGCCCTCTGATCTCCGTTAGCGCTCCGGTGCCGTCTAGCAGGAGGAAGTTCCATAGGGAGCAGTAAATGGATGGTACCTCACTTCACGGCTTTATCAATTTGTCCTTCCCTCTCTTCGCTGTGACCCTCGAGGGGCGCAGTTAATATTAAACTATTTACAACGACGGAGAGTTTTACGACACGACTGCCAAATTTGGCACAGGAGTAGTTTAATGACGAAAGCTGGTTTTACAGCGTTTACTGGCCTCAGACGGACACATCAGAAGCAGCTCTATGTGACCGGGTGCTGCAAGCAAAACCCTCCTGATCTATAGATTAGACGTTACTTGAATGTGTATCAGGGACGCATTTATCGCATCGATTGTGGAAGTCACAATTATCCTATCGTAAGCTTTTTAATAATCAGGAGACTTGTGGTGATGTGATTTACATTGGGGATGCCGAAGCCAAACACTCCCTGCATGTTGTGTAACAACTGTGACAAGTACTTCAGCACGTGAAGAGGCAGAGGGAAGGAATCTGCTGGAAGAAATCTAAATTCCCCACATCCCTCCATATCAGAGATAATCCTGATAATCAGGATTACTTCCGCGACAGTAATTGCACGGGAAAGTCTATAACGGTGGCATCTCTAATGTGTATATGTTTACTGTTTATCTGTAATACTGTTTTTGACTAGTTGCTGCTTATCTCATCTCATTTGTTGTAAATCTACGACTGCAGTACTACAAACAGTAGACTGATACTTGCACTGCTACTGGACGTATCAATAAACTGAAGTATATTCAATAAATCTAAATGTGGATGAGGACGTCGGACACGACTTTTTTACACCAGTGAAAAACTGAAATGATACTTTTACAAAGCCAACAACAGTGTGTTTATTAGTTACCTCATTTTATGGTTTCCAATTTACTAAAGGCGGTTCTTAACCTCAGATCTGAAATGTGCTGCACACCTAAGAACAGTGACAAAAAAAAAAAAAGTGATTTTCCACATTCAAACGTCGACCCTCACAACGAGACGCTCATCATGTGCAGAGAACCCGTCTGTGACAGCTCTCCCATCCCTCCCCAGGCCTGACAGGCCGGAGGAAGGCATGCCGTCGTAACACAACAGATTATCATACTGCTCCTCCATTAGCTCCTCGCTGCCAGCTAATGGGAAGCTGAAAGGTGAAAATGAAAAGCGATTCTCCCTCCATCAGATTCCCTCCCTCCATCACGGCTGTCAGTGACAGATGTCACTATTTCTGTCTGTCTGCTTCTCGCTTCCTTCCCCTCTCCCACGTCACCACGAGTGAGAAGGTACAGAACGCACACACACACACACACACCCAGAGTGAGACAGTCGGGGGAGAAAACAGCCAGGTTGTTTCTGTGAAACTACCCCGACAGTACTTTTCTGCACATTCTTTTGGACTTTTTTTTTTTTTTTCATATAAGAGAACATTTCTTTCCAATTTAAACGCTTTCATCAGAATTCCTGAGGACTTACTAAATAAGTCTCAGGCTTCAGGTATAAAAATCAGAACACAAATGTTTGTCAGAGCAGATTATACAACCCTTTTCAGAAAATGAGGGTGGAAATATTAAAAATGACTAAACCCTCTAACTCTCCACCGACTTCCCTAATGCAATAAGGAAAGACATAAAATAACTTCTTTTTTTCTGTCATGAGAGGAAAATAGTCATCACCATGCATTTAAGTAGCAACATTTGAAGAAACAACCCCCCCCCCCCCCCCCCCCCCCCCCCCCCCCC
>CAAKHB010005663.1:332166-347906 GCA_901007665.1 Aeoliscus strigatus | reverse complement strand
CACACCACCCGTGATTAAATAAGATAATGATGAGTTTTCACAGAGTGTTGGAAATCACATTTTACTGTCAGAGATAAATAGCCTCTCATAGTAAAATGCGCTCTACGGTTTGTGATATCCACAATGCAGACCCCCCCACCCCCAAATTCTAGAGTTCCTAATATGAGCAGGGTTGAAGCAAATTTGAAGATGAGCTGTTACATCTGCGATTGGCTCGTCACCATCCACATTCAGTCAGGTCCATTCACATCGGTCAGACGGGTGGTAATGAACCCCTGAGAGGACTAAGATGATTTCACTGGCATGAAATATGGAGCAAGGCGATGCAGGACGTTCATTATGTTGAAGGGCCACACAGGAGAAGACGCACGGCGAGAAGAATCCTGAGAACAACTCTAAGAAGCGGACGGGAGAGTGTGAGGACGTGTGTGTCTGTGCTTTTGCCCCGTTGAAGCAGCAGAGCTTCAGCAGGAGCACACATAGCTTTGTGTTTTTCCCTGTGCACGTCAGGTGTAGAAGAACGTAGAAATGTTTATGACGATGACGTGTGTGTGGGGGGGGGCTTGTGTGCGTGCATATGTAAATGTGTTTCAGAGGTGGTCGGCCTTACCAGCAGTAGTCCAGAAGATGCGGGGGCAGCACAGGGATGAAGATATGCTGCCAGTACATCGGAAAGAGCAAAGCAGCCGCACCATGGACACATGCAGTTAACTACAGAGAAAAACGGAGACAAGACACCGTTTCAGCACGAGGAACACAAACAAAGACAGGAAAATGTAACCGGTTTTTTTTTTACTTTCAGGGTCAATCTCAAAGGAAGACCCAATAAACGTTACATGTCATTTATCTTCCTCTATTAAGTTTCTTCATGCAACTTTCTTTAGATAAGCACATCTTTCTCTTTGTGCCAATATCTTTGGATCACTGTTTTTTGTTTTGGCAAAATCTAGGAGTCTGATCAAGGTTGCTGATTTCTTTTTATGTGCTGGTACAACACTGCATGTTTTATTGCATCCAGTTAACCTTTAATATTGCTCCCAAACAAACGCCCTGAGCAAGAACACTGTACGCTGACATGTCTGATGCTGCTGTGATGAAGATGCGACCTGCAAGCTGTTGTTGGAGGGGAGAGAAGAAAAGAGTGAAAGCCGGAGATCAACCTTTTGACAGCAGCCTGTTTTAAAACTCGTAACGGGGGCACAGGATCTGAGAGGAGAATAAGAGGTGAAAAGGGAAGTATGGAAAGCACCGACATAAAGACAACAATTTCTGTGCGAAAACAGAATCTGAATCCAACACTTTTTTATATGGATTTAGTTGTGGTGAGTTCTGGCTGCATAGGAACAGCTACAAGATTTATGTGAATTAATCATAAATCTGCGTCTATGGGCCACTAAATATGTAAACAAATATATACAAGAGTTCATGATCGACTGATTTTCAGTTCAATGTCATATTGAAGACTGTGCTCCAACCTGCACAAAAACAATCAAAAGCTGAGCTGACAGCAGCCATAAAAATCTGAATTAACAAAGTAACTGTGACTAGAATAATATGTGGAAAAACATGGAATAATTAACCTCATTTTAGCAAATAATGAGAAGCAATCAAATAAAGATGACACTCCTTTTCAAAGAACCACACTGTCACACCAACACTACACATGAAATTAAAGTCATTGTCTCCCATTGTCTTAAAGACAATCCCCCTCTTGACATCCCATCGCATGAAAACCCTTCGACAGTAATGACCTGTAACACACACACACACAGCAGGAGAAAGAGGCGTTAGCTCATCCCCCAGATTAAAATAACATGATTAAATATGGAAAGAGAACAGAGGTCTGAGGGGCTCCTGCGGGACTTCATTAGGGCAAATTGCCAAAGAATGAAACATGAGTTAGCCAAGAGAGACTGCGGGTTGGGCCAATACCGCCGGGATCCTGGAGCAGCAGCCGCTGTTTTACTGCTGCAGCTTCACAGTCAAAGTGTGAAGCGGACACACACTATCACACACACGCGCGTTCAACTACCAGGAGACCCTCTGCTCACTGACACACAAAGTGTCACAATTGACCGGCCAAAAGTGAGCGGGCTTGGCAGCTGAAAACCGCCGCTGCCAGAGAGAGAGAGAGAGAGTGCCCCACCCCTCACAATACGACCTCACATCAAGCACGGACATCTGAAAGGCTGACTGAAGAAACGGTGTGTGTGTGTGTGTGTGTGTGTGTGTGTGTGTGTCCACGTATGTTGGTTTTAACCGCATTCATTTATCATATTGTCTGGAAAGAAAGTCATCTTTTTTTATATTTATTTTTTGTCTCTTCACAATCTTTCATAGAGCCCATCCCACAATAGTTAGGATTTAATCAACATTTAATTGGTGTCTTGCTCTGTGAATCTGAATATGCATATTTCTGCTGCCTGCTGTCTTCAAATAAAACACAACAATGCTCTGCTCCTGTCATGATTAATTCCCTCGCAAACCGTTTGTTTTGTGTTCGTTTTGAAAGTAAATCAATGCTATGAATATTAATATGTGAAAGTGAAACACTTGGTGAAAGAGTTCCTATCAAAACCATCACAGCCTTCTCTCCCTTTTTGCAAAGCGCTGACGGTACATGGCCATTAAATTGTGATGAAGAGAGGTCAGCGATACGGCTGTGGGTGTACGTACACACATACTCGTGTGACACGCACGCACACGCTCGCTAAGCGGAGAGCCAACAGGAGAGCGTATTCCTCCTCTGGGAGTGTGAGACAAGCCCCAGCCATTCTCTGGTACCAGGAGGTAATGGCACAGAACACATCGCTAACCAACTCCAATTATCTCCAGCAGACCTCAAGGTGAGCCCCCCAACTGGCTTGATTTACTCTCAGGTTGAAAGGATCTCTCTCTGATTCTCTTCTCAAGTCGGGTGGCTGGCTTGAGGGAGTTGCCTAAGAATGGAGGGGGGTTTACTGAAACTAAGATAATGATTTATACAGTAAACTGGGATTCTCTGTTTTATTTTATTAGCTATCTCCAAAGCGATGGAGGTGGCGGTGTGCGTGAGATAAAGTAAGTCGGTGGGAACTGTCTAGGAATAGTTCACATATTTGACTCTGTGATTTCACCCACCACAAATACAAGTTAGTTTTTTTTATTTTACAAGTAAGTAAGTAAGTAAGTAAGTAAGTAAGTAAGATAAACTGGTGAAAAAAAGGCGAAAGAGCAACCCTCTTTTTTTTCTTCATTTAGGGGGCCGGGGTGTGTGGGGGGGGGCGCTTCACATGAGAGTAGGCCATAAGAGGCTAAGGCTGATAAAATATTTGCCAGGCTGATAAATAATAGATGAGTGGAGCCAAATGGCTTACACGCTCCACAAAAGACCTGGGTGCTTAATATTCCATTCAATGGAGAATCACAGATACAGTCCCCAAGAACAAATACAGGATTAGGTGCTGGGTCCAGTCCTCAGGGACCAGGGTTCTGCCCAGTAATGAGGGGCTGCCTGCCTCTCACACTGTGTGTGTGTGTGTGTGTGTGTGTGTGTGTTCCTCTCTGAGAAGCTAACCGATTATACAGTGACAGCCTGCTTCAAAAAGCAGTCAAGGTCTTTGGTTCTGCCCTGAGAGTTTTCTTATTGCGCGATAGCTCAGACAGAAAGTGTCCACACTACCACTGTTTTGTTTTGTTTTTTTCTCCACAGACTCAATCATTTGGAATATAGACAGAGACAAAGAAGGTAAAGAAGGAGAAGTGAAGTAAAGCTTTAAAGTTAGGAGCATTACAAATACTCATGCTGATCCTTTGCACGTTCTACTCTTTAACTACCTGTGTCTCACTGTAGCCAGACAAGCGATCCTCGGTTGTAGTTGAAGCAGCAGGGGAAAGTCAAGAGCAATCAGGACGTTCTGGATTTATCAGAGGCAGAAAATGTTCCAAACCTATTGGCAGAGGGGATCACGGTGAATCGTTCTCATAAAAACATGTTGTACATGTCGGTAGCTATGCAAACTCCTGTGTCTGCTCCCATCACGCAGCTTATGCATCTTCTTATATGTCAGGTTAAGTAGTGACACCAGACTTCACCAGTCATGTTAAGACCCACAAGAGAGTAAAAGAGGGTGAAGACAAACAGCTCCAGCTGCCGGAAATGTACTTCGGTTCCACGGGAGGAACAATACCGAATGGGTTTGGCTCTTGACCTCCGCACAGACACTAATTACCCAGCTACGAGCCATTTCATCAATCTCTATCCCGACCCACTCTCCAAATGTAATTTTCTCCTCTTACTGCCTCATTTTCAACCGCATTCTTCATTTCTTATTCTGTTTTCCTCCTCTCCACCTGCTGTCCCGTCCTATCCCACCCTGGTTTATCATAGCCTTTCCTTCTTCCCCATCCTGCGCCAACAACTACCTACTATGCTTTTCCCTCTGTTGACAAACAGCGGTGTCAGGCCCGGCACAACGCAGGTGTGCCACGAACAAGTAGGTGGCAGAGGAAGAGAGAGAGGGGGCACAAGGGACTCTGCAGGTACCAGCGAACACCAGGCCTCCCACACAAGCACAGATAGTGTCTTTGCTCGCAGGAAGACATAAGGCATGAGGTACAAACACCTGTGCGTGCTCAAGACACACAAACAGGTGCGTGCAAAAAGGACACAAAACACCCACCACACGAACATATGCGCATTCGCAGCGGTAACAACACGCGTTAAGTCAGACACGGCTCGAGGCGGAGATAAGTCTGTCGAGGGTAAAGACACATTAAGATATCCACAGAGAGGGAGGCAAAGTCAGAGAGACAAAGAGGTGTAGCCAGAGCGAGAATGAGACAGATGGACAGAGAGTAATGTCAGAGAGGACTAAGATGGAAAGTGGAGAGCAAAGTCAGAGGAAGAGGGGAGAGGAACCAGAGAGGAGAAGGCAGGAAACACAGAGACAGCTGGCACTCTAGGGCACCGTGGATGGATAGCTCCTTGTTAGCATAGGCTGACAGGCTGATAGACGGTTGCTGTCAGCTGATGCTGGGGTTGGGCTCTGTGAGTTTGGGCGATACGCAGGGCGGAGGCTGGGCTGGAGAGCTGGGGGGCCTCGGCGGATGAAAGGCACGGAGGGTGATGGGGGTCCTCCCAACTGACTAGTTAGAGGAAGGGCCGATGCAGTCCTATTATACGGCCCTATGACAAGGCTGCACGCTCGGCTGGATTCCGCCCTTGTGCCATTGCCGGCCAGTCTTTTAAAACAGCGGTACTGTTCACCTCTGGTCATGAAACAGTAATAAGTCAACTGACGCATTGTTGTAAGATCATGATTTATTCCTTTGCTGTTGGCTGCTTGTGAGACACGGCAGCCATGTACGACAGACTGACACACTGGGTCCACCGGAGGCTGGCAGCAGCTCGAGCAGGCAGAATAAATGCAGCATATCTGTGTATGTGTCTCTCTCACTCTCTCCTCACTTTTTTTATTTTCTGCATTTTTTCCCCCCTCTGCCTGGCTCACAGGCTGGACAGGCAGAGGTGGGGAAAGCAGCTGGATGGTACAATAACGATGGTACTTGTCCTATACGTCCTCAATCTGGGCCAGAATAGAGAAATATTACCCGTCCACCTCGTGCCAGATAACACTCACTGAACAATGACATTAATTATAGATTGTTCAACCCTGAAAATATCTGATCAAAAGATAATGTTGTGGCTAATAAGCCTGGCTCTATGCAGTTAAGTGTGTTAAATCAAGGCCTTTCTTTCCACTTGAACCTGGAGGTCAAACTTCCCTTCAGCAAAAAATAACGCATCACAGGAGCAGTCACAATGCTGTGGTTGCAAGTAATCCCAGTGGAGATGTGAAAATAGCTTTGTACTACAGTGCCTAACATATACCGCTACCAAACCAAAACAGCCCTCCCTGAGGAAGATGGACGGATAGACAGGTGAGTGGATGAAGGATTGCAGGAGATGAAAGGCGTACAGAGGTAGAGGTCTGACGTAGAAGCTCTTAAAATATCCTGTCGGCGTTTGTTTGTAAGAAGGAGAGGGGAAAAAAGCCGACGTTTGTCTCGAAGCTGCAGAAAACAGCAAATCACAGCCCCCACCTCGCTTAAAAGAACAACACTCTCACCCTTGAGTCTGATCATTTCCATCGTGTAACCCGTGTCACAGCAGAGCGTGCAGCCCAGACCCTGACCAGAGGTGATGCTGGTCTGAGGAGCTGATGGGAGACAGGTGAAATTCTCTCAGGGCTGGAATTTTTACAGCTTCTCCTGATTAGGGCTCCTATGGGAGACCTTGAGCAGTGACCCCCCCAGCACCCATCACCACCACAGGCTCCTCTGAATACTCAGTGTTATGCAGTCGTGATACCGAAGCAGGACCAGCTACATTACAGATACAGCTACTTGGATGAGCTCACTTCCCGCTCCAATCTCGTCTGTCGTAAACATTTGGCTCTGCATCAGCAGTCACAAAGATAAGGGCTGGAGGACGGAGTGAGGAGCAGAGGAGGGAGAAGGGAGAGAAGGACATGGAGGGACTGACTCCCTCACACTGACAGAAGAGGCTTTAAATCATGTGAAAGAGTTAACACGCGTAATAACGGATTATTTAGGACTTTTGCTCCAATGCTATTTCAAAGTCCAATGAAATGGAGCTTTGGTGTGAATTTCACAGCTTGTCAGCTGTGTGGCTGTTTAAGCGTGGGATACATGGGCAGGGAGGGATGTGGGGGCAGACAGATCAGTAGCAGCCGAGCCATGACAGATAAATATTCTCATTCTCGTGCTATTTAGAGTTTGATATCCTGCTGGAATATTGATGAAGAGCCTCATGTTCGATGAAGGGAGGAGTCCCAACATTTGAGCTAATTTGGATTCCATATGAAGTGAATGACAGCAGCATTTTCTCAGATTAAGTGCTGTAGCTCATCATCGAACAGAAAGTGAACATGCACAATATTTCATGAGAGAGACCGTCACCTTGAATTAGTGCTTTGCACCAACAGACATTGACATTGATATTGTTGAGTAGCCGTTTCCTCGTGTCAGGCTGAGAACGGACTCACAGTGCTAAGCTTGCTTGAGGTAATGATGATGCGCCGTTCGTGCAGCATACTGGCGTAGAGCTGAAGCATGTTGTTGACATCCACAGCCACAAAGTACTCTGTCAGGTTCCTCTGGAAAGAGACAGTAATAGAGGGATGTGCAGGTACATAACAAACTGTCCTTGCACATCATGCTAGCAGGAAAATGTCAACGCTACAGACAGTGAGTGGGCCAGAATGAGACATACAGTACAGGCTCCAAAAGGAGTCCCATCACTGCACAAATAACTTCACACTTTATTGGAAATAAAGTTTTAAGGAGATTAATGTGAATTACACAATCAAAGCTTTAAAAATCAACTGCACATTAAATGTAGAAAAAGCACAGGGAGATGATTCAATCATTTCAAAAGGTGACAAGTAAATCTGATTAAGCACAATTAGAGGCAGACATGTTTCTCCCTCTGTCTCTTCTACCACAAATACTTACACTCTCTGGAATGGTTGGCAGTTCATTGATATCCGGGGCGATGAAGTAGGAGTGCTGCGAACACAAACATGCCGGAGAAAGCAGAGGTAAGGTCACAAGTGAGGCACAACACTCACACAGAAGAAAATGAGGGGAAGATGGGGGAAAAAGGCCATTCACTTTGTTCTATGATTTATGGCTCATCTTCAGCTCTGTCTATATGAATTGTTGAGCTGGTGTCTGAACTGTGGCAATGCTTTTATCAGGCGCAAAGAAGAGAGAAAGCTCAATAGAAGCTCAGCTCCCCGTAGACCCCGACTGGGGTGATGTCTCTGGTGGAGTCTTTATTTAAGCATTAAAAGGGCTTGCGGAGCACCAACATACAGACAAAAGTCTATGTGCACACGGGCACATGTGTGCATCGGCACAGACAGACACAAACACACACGCACACAGGTTGTTTAGAGGATCACAGGGCTGCCTGTCTCACTTTGGGAGAGCAGGGCAGGTTCAGTGTTCAGATCAAAGAGGCCTGAGAGAGGTGCTGTTTGGAGACAGGTAGACAAACCACCAACTGAAGCTGCTGCGGCTCACTCACACACACGCACACACGCGCACACGCACACGCACACGCACACACACACACTCCAGTGTCCTTAGTCCGCCTGCGTTTCCCAGACCTGCACTCAACCATCTGTTGCAGGTCCTCCTATAAATCTTTCACTGCAGTGTCTAACATTGTTTTTTTTGCACAACATGAGTGCGGTACTCAACCTTAACTCAAAATTCATTGAAATCAGCTTCTTAAACAATTGTACCGTGCAACAAAGAATTCCAAAAATATATCAGATTAATACACAGTTTGTCTGGTGAATTCCAATGTTAGTCCTGAGACAGGATATGAATGCAGTATCGCTTATAAGGTTTTAGTCATTCTGAAATGGAAAAGGATTATTGAATGGAGATTTTTGAATGGAATTTCTTTAAATTAAGTCTGAAGCATTCTTAAAAAAAGAATGCAACATGATCCAACCTGATTATGAGTTTGCAAGCATTCATGCAGCCATTCAAAATCAGCAAATCCCCAAAAGTCTCACCACCCAGACAGAAACCCATCTCTGATCGGACAGACGTTCCACGACAAACAGACAAGATGAGCACATCAGTCAGACAGAGAAGATCCAATTCAAAGAAGGAAATCAGCTTGATGTGTTTGACCCTGGCAGTAAACTGGAACCCACTTCTACAAGTGTGGTTTACTTCCATTAACATCATAGATAGATTAAGTATCTACTTATCTATCTATCTATCGGCACAAATCACCGATTGTTGTATTCAGCAAGACGAAACTAACAAAGGAAAGAGCAACACGTAAGTACTTTTTTTCTATGATTGACATTCGAACGTTTAGTTTGTAATTGTAAAACAAATTAAAATATTTCTCTCCCTAGGTGCATATGTATTAAGTGCAGAAAATCTGAAAACAATTATCACGAGTTAGCATATTCCCAGAGGAGGGTCACTGTTGCTGAAAGCAACTTGGAGGAAATTACAATGCAGCATAAACAAATACTAAACTGGAACATTTATCAAAGGCTTTGTATTTTGTATTGTTTTCATTTTTTGGCCAAATGTATCATTCAGAGATATCACAGCTTCTCCAACTGCTGGTTAAACGTTCTCTATATTTACACTCAATTTCCACTCAGTCCCTGTTAAAACATTAAACGACATGTAGCCTCAAACAACTGCCACAAAGTGCAGCATTTCGTAGGTCAAAGTTCTTTTAATGTTTCTGAGATGTTTTGTAAAGATGGACCGATCTGACCTACAAACACTCCGGCAATTTCTGATGTTGTGTGGATGTAATGTGCCGCTTGTTTTAACGCTGTTGTGTGCAAATGACTGGTTTATGTGAAACTTTTATGCTGTCAGTCTTTGACAGAACTTCCTCGTAAAGGAGATTTTCATCTCAGTGGGAATATTGCTGCTCAAATAAATGTGCACACAAGCCTACAAACAGCTCATTTTGAGTTTAACGTCCTAGTATTTCCTTTAAAAAAAAAAAACAAAAAAAAAAACAGCAGCAAATCCTGGAAGCAAGATCTCTTCATTTAACATGTTTAATGTGTTTAATGATCACTGTATGCTGGGAAGGAGCTGCTTAACCTACTCCAAAATAATACTGAGCCGTTTGAAGACATTTGCTAGTTACATGTGTTTTGTAAGAGTGAATATCATACAAACAGATACAGTGGTCAGCTTTTCCACCATAAATAAACCTGGTCTTCTTAAAATAATTCTAAAGAATACTTCATGGTTTCATTTACATCAAGATGTTGTATCATATTTGACCATGGACAGTACCAGCTACTGTAATTATCCACTGAGATTCATCTTGATGATCTACCATTTATACTATTACTACTTGTACTACGAATAATAATGATAATAATACCCATCATCAACGTTAACTAGTAACAGGAAAACAAAAAACTGAATGAACGAAAACTGTGTAGTTGCTAAAAGCTCTGGGACTCGGGGAGATGCTGTCACATCTTCAGCTGAGGACTCCCCCCCCCCATTGTAAATACAGCAAGTACAGTATATATGGACGTCTTTGCATCTCCTACTTGTATTTCTGAGCTTTGTGTGGTAAATAATGTGTCCCTGTAGGTCTACAAATTCAGGGGATTGTAATAATAAGCCACGCTCCTCCAGTCAAACCAGACTTTCATTGGCTGTTTGCTGGCACGTCGGCTTTTTTCTTGTTCTTTCTAAGACATGTTTGTATAAAAACATTGAAAGTGGGTTAACTGGAAAGGCATCAAGGAGACTTTTTGAGCACAATTGCCTTTGCTTTATACATAAAGAGATAGAAAAAAATAACTTTTGATATTCATAGTGAGAATATAGCAGTGTGGAATGGCATTAATCATTTACAAAGTTTGATTGTTTTCCAGAGGAGAAGAAACATACAGCAAGGCCCAGGATAGTTTGTTTTTGTTATGTTTAAAAAGATTGCGTGGCTTATTTGGCCAAATTGGAAAGCTGCGGCTCCCATGCGATTAGTGCAGCGGCGGTTTCATATTTCACAGCAGCCTCCTCTCCTCCTCCCTTTCTGCCATTCACTCATTCCCCTCCACTCACCGGCTCCTTGCTTCGCCGATCTCTCAGAACTTGCCCAGTGGCAATATACAACTGCTCATTCTTGCACAATGAGAGAAGGGAGAGAAAGAGCAAAACAGGGTTCACACATGAAAGGGGACAACAATCCTTCTTCTCGGCTGCCACGATAAAACAAAACAGAAAAAAATATATCTCTGCCTCATCAATTAAATATCAAACTAGTGGCTTCTCCAGAAAAAAAGATGAAGCTATCACCTCTGTTCTCCAGGGCTTCTTCCCCATGAAGCATGGAGATTCACATGAAAAGATTTGTTCACATGGAAAAAAAAAAAAAAAAAAACTGACACAAAGAAAAACTAAATCCCTAGGAATCTAATCTTTACTGACCTTGTTAACCTTCATAGAGTTATATCGATTACTTCATATTATATTCTTGTTACGTTGTAAATACATCTTAGTAATTAGATGCGTATCCTTCTGAGACCTGTGGTGCAGAAAGGACCAAGACTGTCTAATTGGTCCAAAAAAGGAGTGCTGGTCCTCAAGGACAAAGGCTAACACTTAGATATCTTTTGATGCCATTATTGTGTGGAGGCTAAGCAATTTAAAAATAGAGATATTAGAGAACAAAATACTGCAAGGTTTCACACTCCCACTGAAAACCATTACGTGCCTCTTAAATAGACTGTTTAAGAGAGAAGTTTTATGTATGAGCTGCAAACACACGCGCAGATACTGTGTAAGAGTCAACGCAAACGCGGGCCGACTTTGAAGGACCTGGACTCATTAAGCCATTTCACTTTTTGATAAGCAGGAGACAAGACAACTTGTGAAAGGACCCTTCAAGTTTAAACATGTCCAGCCCCGGCTTATCACACGGAAACCTGTTAGCGCCACTTCTTGTTTCCAAACAGAGTGTCAGAGCCGGGCCTTCTGCGTCTCCCTGGTCCTTCTTTGTGTGTCCTACCCTCCTCCTGCTCTCCTTTCGCTGTCTTCTCCGTGCATCATCCGTTCATCTCCTCATCTCTGCCCTATTTTCTTCTGTTTGTTTCCATGCCGTCGTTCGCTCCTGCTCTCTCTTTTGTGTCAGATTGGTTTTAGTTCTCATTATTTCCTCCTCTGTTTCTCTTCACTCTTTGTCTTTTGTCTTTGTGTCTCTCGTTCTAGTTTAAACTACTTCAGCCAGCTGTTATCATCGCTGCTTTCATCGGAAGTCCTGACGCAACGCACTACGACGGGATCCTACCTGTCTCTCCCTCCTTTTCTCTCTCTCTCTCTGTCTCTCTCTTCAGAAATCTGTCCTCTGATAAGGGGGAATATGAGATCTATACCTACCACACTCAGGTTGACTGGCGTGAAGGGCTTTGGCACAGGCAGATCATAAAGAGAATTCAGCATGTCATTCAAGTCATTTTCCTGCGAGAGGGAAACAAACAACAAACAGAAATCATAAACACATAGGACACCTGAATTTTATTTTCTTGTTTTGTTGATGTCACCACTTATGTGTCAGTCTAACAGCAGCGCTGGGACGGGCGCAGTGGCAGACCAGAGGCTGATCCTGCAGCGCAGCCTGAAGGACTGACATATGTTTAATAAGCAACGGTGAAGTTAAAAGAGCGTGGGCCTGCAGACGCTTATTATCCAGCGGCGTTGATTTACGGGCGAACGTGGGCTGTCGGTAATTAAGCAGGGGTCCCCACTCCAAAGACAGGCCTTTAAGAAGCCATCAGAGACCTAGCATGACCACAGAACAGGCTGCACTATTACTCCACCAGCATTTATGAGCTCCACGACGAGACCTCGATTTACGCTGGAAGTGGAGAAGTGAAGGGGACAAACGCTTTGCTAATCTAAATGAGCTACTGCATTCTTCTTTCTCGTTTTTGTTCTCGCTCTCAGAGAACTTTGTTTCCGTGCTGGCGATGAGCCACTGTTGTTTGAGGAAATGTCCGTGTCCGTGTGTGTACGTATGCACAATCCAGAGAGAAATTGGAGAGGACTGGGCGGCAGGATGAAGGGAGGAAGGTGGGGGGTGTTCGGGTGTGTGCAATTGAACAGCCTCCTGTCATGAGAGGCTCAATGCTCACACGCATGGTCAGCAACACGGCCTGGGGAAACAGTTCATTTACCCCTCGCCTTAAACCCTCATTGCTCTTCTGTCTTCCCTTGTCTGTCAACATCTCCCTCTCGCCTGGAACGGACAGCGGGGTAAATACAAACCAAATCATGCACACTAACATTTCAGTCACCCAGGATTTCCAGCAATCTTTCTGTCTCACAGACACTCATCTACGTGCCTCCCTCTGTATACAGATATATATTGTATTTAGAGATATAGATATCTATTATTATGCTCAGGGCCTTTCAAACATTTGATTCTAAATGTTTCTGTGATGTGTTAGTCTCTCTTTCATGACTATTAAAAGCAGTCCTCAAGCTTAACAAAATCTTAACAGGGGAACATCACCTAGACCCTCTGCGCTAGACGTTAGGCTTCTCCCCAGTTTGTTGCATATTTTACATTTCCCCTCCCTTTGCTAGTACAACGCAGTGAATAGTCAGGGGGAAAGGTTTGTGTACAGCGTGAGCATTTGTGTGTCTGTTTTTGTTTTTTCCTTTCTTTCTCTTAACGATTTGTTTACCAGTAAATCATCAGGAATAACTTCCAGTGTCAGATCCGTGTTTGGTCTGTGAAATGTCAACATCGCTGCTGCTCACAACAGGAGCCAAGTCGAGACCGAGACAGTGAACAAAACTTGCACACAAAAGATAACATGCAGAACAACAGAATGGAGGAAATCTCTTGGCGAAGTGCAGTGTTTTCCAGTCACATCACACTACAACGTCTTTCTTATTGTGTATTTGTACGTCATGAAATATACACAAACAACTATTGATAAGTTGGCGTATTAAGTTTTTACCTGTTGTTTCGTTAGGTAGTCTGCAAGGGTATTCAGCAGCTTGTAGTAGATTTCAAACCAGGGAAGATAACTGGAAGAGTTACAGAAAGAAAAACACAAAGAAAGTCACATCATTTAACTCTGGAACAAATACATATGTTGAATCAGACTGTTGCTGCTGTATTTAAAAGAAATATTTGTGGATGTGTGTTTTTCCCAGTCACATAATAGAGAAACAATTTAAAGAATTGCTGAACAGTGTAATTATTCAAACTGCATCAGGTTTGGAGGGTGTCTTCTGTGTACTGGTCAGCACGAGTGATGGCTTAAAATGGTTTAAAACCAAATTCATTTAGTTGAGCTCTTCAAGAAAGCACAGGTATTGTGTCACTAAAAAAAAAAAAAAAGACCTTTTGGAGAACTTTTTCATACCCACATTCCCTGTGATCCTGTGCGCTCTTAAAGCCAACATAGTCCAAGGTTAGACAGAAAAAAGTCCAATGGATTTTAAATTCTTTCTCAACATAAAAATACCAGGCCACTAAAGTTTCCACGTGATGAGGAAGGATGCTATCGTTTACAAGCATACTGCTCCCAGATGCACACATTACAAAAAAGCCTCCTCTGTGTGTCCTCCCCTCCCGCAGCCCCTCTCCCTTCACATAATGGAGAAGCTTTGCCTTATGTAATTAATGTAAAATAAACAAATTCATTATCACGCTGACAATAATTTATACAGAACTGGAGGTGTTAAAGCTTATCACTAAGTACACCCACCATAAGCTAAAAGCATCTGCAGCATGGCTTTTTTTCCACAAAGTTGACATATTCTTGGCCAAGTCGACTTGCTTTCTAGGTGGAAGATGGCCAGCGTTTTCTTTCAGCATAAAAGCAGCCAGGCTCTGTTCAGTTAATGTTATGCAATCAAATCATTAAAAAAAAGGTATTGAATTTTTATTTTGTTTTGATTATTAACATGCATCTCTGATCACTGCATGAATAACGACTCGGAATAAGGACTTCTTAGCACTGGAAATGAAATAAACACAAACTCCCATTAATGCTTCATTAACCTGTCTGGATGCTGCTTATTCAAGATTCATTCGTGGCCAAGTGATCAATCAGCAGCAGACTTGAATTTGGTATTTCAGGGAGAATCTGCTCTAAACGCATTTCATTAACACAATCATTTCATTGACATTATAAATCTGACACAGCAGCAAAAAAAAAAAAAACATTTGTGAGCATGGTGTGTGAGTCTGTAAGGTGATAAAGTCCTGCTCTGGCAGTTGGCTGAAGACAGAGGAGTTTCCATGCCATGGGTCACTGGCTGCTCTGCAGACTGGAATTAACAGACAACAAGAAAACAATAAAATGAACCTAATGCAAATTTTCATATTGCTAAATCCGCGAGGGGCCAATGACAAGCCGGGTTCCCGGGAAAGTGCAGTCAAGCGCACCAATCAGAGAGGCTGAGTGACCATTAGTCTGAAACAATCAGCCTCTTAACATGCCTGTATTTTGACGTCTGCATGAAGATTTACTGCAATCAGGTCACACTTGCAGGGGTGACTAAATCAAACACGCCTGGGTTAATTCACATGCTGACCGGATATCAACCTGAAGACCTATTTCTGCCACGTCAAGCAATATACAACACAAATATTTGCATGTGGGGTCAGTTTACATTCAACAACGCACAAAACCTTCAGCCTGATATAATGACTATCGAAGAGAACAAAGGCTTCACATTATCTCCCTCCTCTAGGAACCGTGTTTCAAACCTCAGGCTTCTAGACATTAATCCTTCATTTTTCACTGCTGAGGTGGATGTAAATAGGACTCTGGCTGTCAGAGCAGCCGTCAGGCCTCACAGATCTCACAGCCATTACACTCCTACACCAAGGTACTCCAAATCCTTTGTTTTAGAGGAAAACACATGATTGCTTTGAAATCAGCCAGCCACAAATGATCAATATTCCTCAAAGTTCTTCAACAACAGAAAATCAATTTTTTTTTTTTTTTTGCTTTATTCAAATGCATGCCAAAAATACAACTCAGATATGTTTCCTGGATATCCCATCCTCCAGCTCGGCTCTCTCTGTTATTGTAAAGTTAAAGTTAGGAAAGCTGAGAGAGATACTCCTCCTCATCACAGTTCATTGCTCAGATCTGTTTGTGCTGCGTAAATCCTCCGATAGAGAGAGAGGC